>MNCI01005473.1:120995-145359 GCA_015680685.1 Gnetum montanum | reverse complement strand
TACAATTACAATCACCACATTGCGGGCATACACTGGAAAATAATTCTAACTCTAAGTAGGAAAAATTGCAAGAGTTTAGCTAAGGGACTAAAAACTAGATGCCTAGAACAAGGAAAGCTGCCTCTTATTTATAGAACTGGTGGTGGGCTGCGATATCGTGTACACGATATCGTGGTTGCCCAAAACACGACTCATCAGACATGGTCTTCAAAAAAACATGCAAGAACTTTAAAGAGAATGGACAAGGACCAAATACTATGCAAGCAAAGTTATCATCATCAAAGCATGCAGAAGATCAAGGTTATGGAGAAGGAACGATGAATTCAAAAGACAAAGAAAGTGGAAGAAAGACATCTATGAGAAACAGTAGATGTCTTGGCATAATTAGAGTGAACCCATACAAAGATGCCTTTAGAAATAGCAAGACATCATTCTTAGATAAATATTTCTTTCATGAGGCGAAGAAAATTGTATAGAATGTAGACCAAGTTCAAAAAGACATCTTCCATATTACAAAGACATCTTCCAAAATGGAGACGTAAGAAAAAAATCTTTTAGGAAACAAATATGTCTTCCCAAAATTGAAGGCAAATTCAAAGAGATGTCTTAGGCATAAGAAATACATCTCCCATGACCATTATTGATCATTAGCTAGCTGTTGCACAAGTTCTGAGAAGGATTTAGAAACACGATAGCTATAAGAAGACTTGATATACATTGAGAAATGTGTAAGGCTTTTTGTATTCATTGTAAAAACATCTATAATCATTGAATTCTCTATTGCTCTTCGTTGTATTATCATTTTAGCATTGTAACGTGTGTTGTACCTAACTGTACAAGGATTAGCAAACTAAGCTACAATTATCCCTTGTAATTCTTGTTCTTATTATCCTATGAGGTTGATGTGCTTGAGCTTGTTAGGATCTTGCAAGATTGAGTTGTTGGTACTGTGATACAACACTTCGGTGCAGAGGTCAAGATTTTAAAAGTTGTGAAAGCCTTGAAACCATATTTTCAAGCCTGATGAAACCTTGTGGGATTGAGTGATCAATGCTATGGTACAATACTATGGAGCGGAGTTTGAAGACTATATAGGGTGTGGATCCTTCAATCACATTATAAGAGCAATAGAATCCAGAGGTATGCTTGCAATCTCCCCTTCAAATGCGGAGTACCCAAGTTGGAGAACCACATAAATTCATGTGTGTGCTTTGTTTCATAAAGGTTTGATTTGGGGAACTTATTCACCCCCCTTCTAAGTTCAATGATTCACATACCTTACTCATGGAAAGTACCAACTCTAGTAAGCATCACTAAATTTGCCTAGATACTACATGATCCTAAATTATAAGAAGAAAAAATTTAGGCATTACTTAACCACTATCATTTTCAAAAGTCTAATAATAAAGGAGAAAAACCAATGGAAGAGCCACCACCATTAGGAACATAAGGCTACATCAAATTTTGAAGTTTTGTTATTTTTTTGTGTTGTTATATGTGTCCATCATGCAATGCATGATAATTTTTTAAACATCACTTGAACCACAATGCAACATTCATAGTAGAGTCAGTAATGTAAGTCATAGTATTCATGTTTGTATACAACCCCATGAATTTTATAAGGGACTCTATTCTCCTTTTTGTTTTAACTCAAAGATGAGTTTCTAGTTAGTTATGGGGGTATGATAAAGTCATTAAAATTCAATGATGTGATATCATATCTACAATATTATAGCTATGCTTATGTCATCGTAGATACAATGTAGTGGATCCTAGTCTTAACTATAAATATTAATCCACCGTCACATAAAATAAACAACTTTTGTTCAACCCTTAAGCAAATTCTTGTAGTCTATTTTCTTGATTTACACTTAATGATATGGTGAATGCTTGCGGTATGGTGTTAAGCAATGGTACAAAATCTTTATTGAAGTGAATTATTCTTGGGCATAGTTCATGGTTGAAAATAAATATTGAGATTGTTTTCCACCATCGTAGCATTCTACTTACTTTACTTTTACTTAGTTCATTTTTCTTAGTTTAATTTTTACCTTTTAATATATTTACTTTGATTAAGTTGTTTAAAATTTCTAAGTACTTTAATTTTCCATTGTTTCTTAGTACAATAGTATAAGTATGACTAGTTTTGAACATATAGTGTAATCATTTGGTAATCCCAGTAGTGTTGTTGCTTGATTTTCCTAGTAGCATAAGACTTGGCAATTCAAGTGATGGTTACATAAGTCCAAGACATGAATGGTAAATCAAGAATAGATACTTATTGCCTATAGGCTAGAATAGTTTCTTTACTTACATTACACTTAAACTTAGATTCTATTATTCTATTTTAATCATGTTCACACTTAGTCTTAGTTTGAGCCAACAACATTAATATATCAAATGCCTCACCAAGGGTTAAACCATACAAATTGTAGTTCACTAACTCAAAGTTAGAAGACAACAATCACAAACTGAGCCTCAACTAGTAGTGAATCTACATGGACCATTTATGAATTATAATAAGGTTGCATGTGTGCACTTGTGGCTTGTATGGTGGAGTGTTGAAATACCCAACCAGTCATCAACCATCATATCACTATATGTAGATGACATTATCTTTATTTCCACCAATAAAAGGCTAGTAGAAGATTTTAAGAATGATATGAAAATTTAATTCGAAATGGACCTTAAAGAACTCAGATACTTCTTAAGAATTGAAGTGAACCAAGATAAGGAGGGAATGAATATTTATCAAACTAAATATGCAAATTTCATCATTGAAAAATTCAATCTAAAGAATGAGAAGCCCGTTAGTAGTCCTTTACTATACAGTTTGAAGTTAACTAGCAAAGATAAGACTCCTCTCATAGATGCAACCATGTATAGAACTATGATTGGATCACTTTGGTTTCTTTGTCATACTAGGCTAGATTTAGAATATTTAACATCATACTTATCTAGATTTGTGCAAGAGTTAAGACAATCTTACATGGAAGAAATTGTGCATCTCCTCAAGTATGTAATAGGAACTTGCAATTTTACAAACCAATTCAGTAGATGAGATAATAAGCTTCATGCATATCCAGATGCTGATTGGGAATGAGACAATGATGATAGAAACTCCACATTAGAAGCTCTCATTATGCATAGAAAAAAAATCCAATATACTAGAAATCAAAGAAACAATCATCCATCAGGTTATCCACTTGTGAAGAAGAATTTATTGCCATGGTCGAATGCCTCCAACACATACTCTGGCTAAATAAACTTCTCTCACACTTAGGATTTGAAGTTGATCTCCCTATAAATTTTTATTGTAACAATACAACAATAATTCACTTATTCCAAGACTATGTGCATTACAAAATATCCAAACACATTGACATCAAGTATCATTTCATCAAGTAAGAAGTGAAAGAAGGAACCATCAAACCCATTCAAATTAGTTTAAAATAGCAACTTGTTAACTTACTAACAAAAAATATTTTTCTTGTTGGATCAAGTGACTTAATGAACCTATAGGAATTTAGAGCATGACAAAGAAAGAAAAAAGCAAATATAGAAATGAAGATTTCCTTCCACTCTAAGGAGGGATTGTTGGCTTTTTAGTGTAGAAGATACTAATTTTTTATTTTCATTATGAAATATAAGTTTATTTTAATACAATATAGGAAATTTTCAGATTGATGGGTAGTTGTAATGTTATTTTGGCCCCAATCCATATATACATATATTTAATTTTCAAAGTTTTTTTTATCATTGGGGCTATATTGTATTATTTTTAGTAAACTTTGTTCCACTTATCACATATATATATCCAAGGCATCTCTAGAAATTTTTATCATAGAATCATCAATGTAATTTTAGTATGTATTTGACTAATTTATCATCAATTCATAAATGTTTGATTAATTCATCAACATTCATCAACATCATTCATTGTTATTTACTTAATCTTGGAAGTTGAGCAATTAGAATTTGGGACATTTACTATTGTGATTATATATAAGCCATTTGATAAATTGTTTTAGCAATTATAGATTTATCATAAAACTAGAACATATGGCTAGGTGCAACTAAAATTTTAGTTCAATATCTATTGTAGTTTGGAAGAAATTAGCTCTAAAATTTGGTAGATTTTATGAATCCTAAATTTCAACCAGAATTAATGATGATGAATGATTAGAATATTTCTCTCTTATTGCATAGTGATTTGATGTGATATTAGATTTATTTGAAATATAATATCTATGACAAGGTTTAGTTACAATTTTAGTGTCAAAAAGTTAACAATTTTTGAGTTACCTTCTCTCAAAGTTACATTACCAAAATTACTATGATTTTTATTAGATTAAAAAGATCAAAACATAATTTTATCTTACAGATATCTTTTTTAGTACTTCTTTTTCTCAAATTGTAGAGAGCTTCCTAAGCTTTCCAAAATTATAAATTTTATTTATAGATATTTTATATATTTTATATTTAAATGTTGAAATCCAATTACCTCTAGAAGTTTTTCTTTGTGTTTGTTATTATGTATTTACAAGTATTTGACTATGCATCTATTAGTCTTTATGCACATTCAGTTATGCATATTTATTCTATATTATGTATATTTAGTTACACATCTTTTATTCTTTATGAAGTACATGTGATTATATAATATTATGTTCATGGATCATTTTGGATTCTAATCTTAGCCAGGCTATATTTTTTATCACTGTTGTTATTAAAACTAGAATATTAAGCTCATTTTTAATTATAATTAAATATTGTATAAAAATGCAACGTTAAGGAAGTGCCTTTGGATGATGTCCTACTTAGAATATTACTTTACTACTGCATCTAGGATGTTTAAAAATATCAGTTTTGATTATTGGTTTACCAGAATTGAAGTTACAATGCTCCAAATATCAAAGTTCTATTTTGTACATAAGTGTTGGCATTTGAAGTATAAGAATATGCTTAGTGATGCTTGGATATAATTTCTACATCTAGACACATAGTGTGCTTGATATGGTTCTTATAGGTTGAAAATGTTTTTGATTTAAAGTTCTTATGTATTTGTTGTAAGTCTTTGAATCTCAAAGATAGTAGATGGAAGAAGAAAATGGGAAACAAACTGATAAAAATGCTTGGAAATAAAAAAAATAAAGTAAGTTAGTTGCACATGACATGGAAAAAAAAGTAAGGTGGTGATAAAAACCTAAAAGGAATAAAGTAAAACATATACAATATAAAAGCATATGTAATATAAAATAACATAAAATCAAAGCATAAAAAATATATGTTGCGTTCACCACCTCTACTCACCACCATTGCCTATGCAATGGGTTTTTATATTTGTCATGGAAGAAAAACATTTTTAGCCTTGTTTTTTCACTTTGAAGCCGTTTCAAGCCATGTTTCCTTCATTTCAAGCTTATTTCTTCTTTTTCTATACATGTATCTAAATCATGGATTACACTGCCTAAGATCCTTTTATGTATAAATAGAATTTTGCCTTCAAGACATCTCATTTTAGTTTAAGGCTCTTGGTGCATAGATTTGGAGTGAAGTGAAAATATATTGTGAGCATTTTGAAAGGACATTAATTAGAATATTTTGAATGACCTTAACAACCCTTTAAGAAATTTGATTTGATTTTTCTTTTTATGTGGTTGCCCTACTTTATTATATATTTTGTACTCTTTCACTTTTCTACTTGATTTTTCACTAATCTTTAATTATTTTAATTATTAAGTTGAGACTCTATCAAACTTTTGTCATTTTAGGCTTGTTTTATATTGTATTTTTGTCCAAATACTTTTCTACATCTTTAGTGAATTTATGAAATATGTGGAAACATATTGGATCCCTCTCTTCCAACATATTTGGAAACTTTCGACCCTCCCCAAAATTAAGTAGTTTCTTTGGTGTCTCCTCCACCATGGTCTACCTATTGGTAAACATTTAGAATATCTGGGGATTCCCAATCCCAATTACCCTCTCTATGGTGGACAAGATGACTTTGTCCATGTGTTTTGGCATTGTTCCTTTGCTTAGCATGTGTGGGAGTGGGCTTCCATCATTTTTCCATCATACAAGCTATCTCAAGAGGATGCCATATTCAGCTTTTTGAACATTACTTTTGCTAATCTCAAGTTTCTGTGGAAAGTTATTAGGCCTACTATTTTATATTACATCTGGAAGCGAAGATGCAATGTTATATTTCAAAGGATAGATTATTCTAATAAATGGTTGCTCACCAAGTCAGAGAAGTCGTAGATCTTTCACCTCATTCATTTCCAACTCACATCTCAAGCATCCACGTTCAATCTAGATAGTCATCAGTTGGTTCATTTTTTGTAGCCGTGGGAAAGACCTGTGCGTTCCAATATCACTCATCATCGGTAATCTCTACAAGGAAGCTTCCATTTTCTATCTATGGAGTCACCACTGGAACTCTCTCTATCCTAAATTGAGAGCTCTTTGCCTCATCTTATTCTATGTCATTCTATCTTGTAACAAGGTAGCATGTGTGGTTGTTTGGCAGTGCCTCAATTCAGGTTTCCTTCTTTAATACTCGTTCATTTTTAAGGTTGTTCTTGAGTTTCATTCATAGTGCTCACAGCTTCCCCTTTCTCCTTAACCCTATGACTTATTTAGGTTATTGTAATTGATACCCTTTTAAAAATTAATAGAACTTCTTTTCGGGGTCCGACACCCCCCGACATTGCCTCTTGAATATTTTATAATTATTTTGGATAAGTCCTTAATATGGATGGAATTTTGTGAGAAACTTAGTGGAATTTTAGCTATTATAAAGGACTTTTGGGTATTTTGGAAATATTTTGGAATATTATAGTGGAAACTGTGGATCTTTGAGATGGTCCTATTTGCATGTAGTAGTAAGGTGTTTGTTAGTGGGTTCCACTACATAGGAGAAAGGGTTTGGATAAATTTCCTAACTTGGATTTTGATTCATAAGTTCATGTGTAGCTAGAAAGCTAACCAAGAACATGACATTGAGTAGTTGAGTCTAGTGGTATGTGGTGACATATAGCCAAGACCTACCCCTCCGAGGTGTATTCCATGATTGCTAAGGATGTTAGTAGTAAGGCTATTGTCAAAACCTAGCTATGATTGACTCATTTAGGTCACTAGTATAATTTGTTGTTAGTAGTGAGGTTATTCCAAAACCTATTGAGATATTTTTGATAGTGAGGGTAACTAAGGCCTATTCTTTGGAGATTCCTAGATAATATATAAAATACTTAGATTTTTGAAAAAATTGTGGCACATATGAAATTCAAATATTTTTAAAATATTTTATTGATAACCTTTGTTTAACCTATATCCTAGGATCTTTGGTTCAAAACTTTTATGCTTCATGAATAGGGAAATGAAATAATTATTTTTACATGAGGGGTTCTAACTCCTCTTGCATTTTAATGTAGAGAGCCTAAAGTAGCTAAGAAATTGCAAAAATTGGAACATGAAATAATAGGTGGCTTAATTCTTTGTAAGATGAATAAACTAAAAATTGAAAAATAATTTTTTTATATTTTTTATTTTTGTGAAATAGAAACCTTATAAAATTTTAGAATTTTAAGCATGTTTCTATTTTATTAATAAATAATAAACTATAATAGTTATGAATATTTTGTCTATGCCATCTTATTCAAAGGGATTATTTTTTATTTTAGTGTATAGTATATGTTCAAGAAAGAATTATTATTTTATTATATATTATTCTTTTAATATTAATTTTCTTTTATATATTTCATAAACTTCAAATGTGGAAAATTTTATTTTTAGATATTTTATTGAGATGAAATATGTATAATTGGATTCACCTTTTGTATACTTTGTTACTATGTATTTTATTTTATTTTTGACATATACATTATTGTGGCTATATTAATTTTTACTTTTTATAATTATTTTTAATTAATTATTTATGCTAGTAATAAGAAATTATTTTTTGCCATATTGTTCTATATTGTTTATGCTTCTAAACGATAAATTTTTTTGGTAAATGATTATTTTTTGATTTAGGAAATCAAGGTTAAATATAGATCCTGGAGGGGTTTTTGGTATTTCTATCAGTTATTTATAGAATTTTATAGATAATTAATAAGGGTGTTACATAGGTGATATTAGAGCACATATTTTCCTTATATATCATAATATTGAATTCTGTTAACAATTATTTGATTTGTTTGATATTGTCTAAATTTGATTTAGTGTAAAATGAGGAAGACATAATTAATCAATAATATGCCATAGAAGAATTCCCAAAATGCTCAACAAACTCAAAATGAAATGCTTTAGTAACATTTGATGTTCTTACAAAACTAAAATTAAAATAATCATAATGAATGCCAATGAAATAAAGGCAATGGATAGGATTTGGAATGATTGATTCATAGTTTTAGGAGGCTAAATCATCCTACTTTCTTTGGCACTAAAGATCCCATTGTTGCTATGAAATGGCTAAAGTGATTGGAGAATCCTTTTTGAAGCTTATATTGCACTACTATAGAGAATACTTCTTCAGTGTTATATTAGTTGGAAGATGTGATTGAATAATGGTAAAATGTATAACAAAGAACTAGGCATTATAAGGATGAGAAAATAGAATTGAAATAATTCATTGAAGTTTTCAAGGGAAGATATCTTCCTAAGGTCTATCAGGAGAAGAAAGAAGAAGAGTTTAATCGATTGATTCAAGAATCCATGATTGTGATAATAGGTTTCCTAATCTATGTGAATATGGTCCATATATTTTGCAAAATAAAGTTATCCATACAAAAATATTTGTAAAAGAATTAAGGTCTTTTGTTAAAACCATAATTGTAGCATTCACCCTAGATAACTATGAGGAAGAATAGGCTCAAGCCATTATTGTGGAAAGACAAAAAAATTAATAATGCAACCCAATAGATAGAAAGAAAAATAAAGGAGCATCAACTAGAGTTAATTAGGGAAAATTCAAGTAGCCAAGTAAATCAAATGATTTGATTTAGTAATGACCTAGGGAATTTAATGTGCTAATTCAACCATTTAATTCTAGGTTACCACTAGGATCTAATACTTCTATTGTAAAGAAGTTCATTTTAAAATAGAATGTCCAAAGTTACTTTAGAGGAAAAATGTCTTGATAAATAGGAGGATAGAACTTATGATTCCAAATCCTAGGATGGTCCAAGAAAAATTAGGAGCTACTAATAATCCTAAAGTTATTAAGGTAGATCAAAATTCGACTAATGCTCAAAGAAGAGGTGTAAGGCCTATGAATTAGGATCCAATCTATGCTATACTAGGAAGAGATATAAAGAAAGAATCTAACACTATGGTTGAGACTAAAGGTATGCTTTACATACAGGCTATTCGTATTCCTTTGAATCCTAGAGGTAGTCATTCTTTTATTAATAGTAAAATAGTAGAAAGATTAAATTTTCTATTATTTGTTTAAGTTATGGGACATAGTGGATATATAGTAGAAAATGAATATAAGGAGCTCCCATTAATGATATAAGATAAGAAGCAGAATGGAGATTTATTTATTATGAATTTAGGATAATATGATATCATCTTGGGAATTGATTGGTTAAGTACATATAATGCTCTTGCAATGTTCATGCATTTAATAAATAATGTATTAAGGTCCTATATGGATAAATTTTGAATAGTTTTCATGGATGACATTTTGGTATATTCAAAAATAAAGATGGAACATATGGATCATTTAGGAAAAGTATTATAAATATTAAGAGAAAACCAATATATGCTCAACCATCTAAGTGCTCATTTTGGCAACAAAAAAGAAAAAAGAAAAAAAGAAGAAGGTGCAAATTCTTATGTATAGAGTATCGAAGGCAAGGATAGTAGTTGAACTAATGAAGACTCATGTGATTTGAAATTGGTTAAGGTATAAAACTATAATAGAAGTTAGGAGTCTCTTGGGATCAGAAAGTTACTATCAAAGATTTTGTTGAAATTGAATCTCTTTTAAATAAGTTATTAAAGAAGGACTAGTTATTTCAATGGATAGAGAAGTGTAAGTAAGCATTTTTAGAATTAAAGAAACAACTCACATTAGCTCCTATTTTAATATTATCTACCCTAGGTATATCATTGGATATATATACTAATGCTTCAAATGAAGGATTAGGATGCATACTCATGTAATAGAAACACATTATTGTTGATGCTTCTTGAAAATTAAAGAGTCATGAGGGTTGATATACTATGTGATAAGGAGTTAGTGGCTACTATTTTTGCATTAAAAATATAAACATATTAGAAGTTAATTGTATAGAAAGATCATAAGAGTGTGTAATATCTTATGTGCAAGCCACAAGTATATTTTTAATAAAGAGGATGGATTAAATTACTTGCAAAATTTAATTTTTTTTGGTTAAATATCATCTTGAAAAAACATATGTAGTAGCTGATGCAGTTAGCGGAAAGATTAAAAAAATTAAATATCTTGGTTTTGAAATTTAGTTTAATGGATGAAATTATTGAAGAAGAAAAGTTAGGATTCCTTCTAAGTATTTACAAAAAGGAGAAAAAGATAAATTACAGTTCAAAGTCAAGTTTCATGTGTTCAAAGTACAAAAATAGAAATAATGAAAAGAAGTTCATACTAGTGGATATCAAATGGATCTTGGAGGTGACAAAATATTTCAGATCTTAAGTAGGAGGTATTTGTGGTCTAAGATGAAGCAAGAGATTATTAAATTTGTTTCAAAGTGCTTAATTTGTTAACAAGTCAAAGTAGAACATTAGAAACTAGGAGGATTACTTCATGTTCATGACATATCCCAATCAAAGTGAAAGTTTGATGCTATAATGATAATGGTGAATCTATTAATAAAATATTTTCATTTTCTTGATATTCATTCCATTGTTATAATTGAGGATACTAATAAGTTATTTATTAAGGAAATTATGAAATTTCATGGCATTCTAGTTATGAAAATATTTGATAAGGATCCTAAGGTTACTTTTAGATTTTTGCAAGAATTTCAAGTAAATCTAGGTACTAATTTAAATATAAGTTCTTCTTATCATTCTCAAATAGATGGGTAAACACATTGAGAAACATGAGTAATTCAAGTCTTGGAAGACATGCTTTAGCTTTGTAAAGATCTCAGTGTGCAAGGTATAAATCTTTCTCCACTTCCCATGTTGGTTCTTGTGCTTCATGTTTTTCCCAAATAATGCTTACCATTGAAATGATCGTACTTCTCAATCTTCTATTCATCCTAACAACAATTTAAATTAGTTGCTACACAACACTAACATTAGGTTGAAGTTGCACATCCTACCAATCTATCTTGTAACCTTGATTTGTAATATAATTTCTCAACCTAGACACATAAATTACATCATGAATCATTGCAACTATTGTGGAAGATCAAGTTAATAAGTAACGTTTTTAGTTTTCCTTAAAATTATAAAGGGACCAATGTAATGAAATGATAACTTTTATTTTTTTTAATCTCATAATTCCTTTCAAAGGTGAAACCTTTAGGAAAACTTGATCATTAAAACTAAACTCCAATAGTCATATTCTATAATTAGCATACTTTATATATTTGTCTTGAGTTGTCTATAGTTTTGGCCAAGAGGCCAACCCATCTTGTGCTATGGTGGATGGTAGGGGAATAAAGTTTGTCAACATTGGCATGTCAGAACATTGGTTTTCAAACGAAATAGAAATAATCACATATGTAAATAAACTAGCTTCAATTAGCTAAGATGATTTTAACCAAGCTCGACTACTGGATGAGGTAACAGGATATCTAAAAATAGAATCACTCATCCATCCTCTGTTTCTCTACCCCTTTTCCAATTTAGTTTTACCCTCTTGGTCAAGTTTGTTCTATCTTTGTTTGTTTATGGCATTGTTGAGCATTATTTATGAGAGATATTTATTTATCAAAAACACCATGAACAAACAAAGATAGAACAAACTTGATCGAGAGGGTAAAACTAAATTGGGAAAGGGGTAGAGAAACAAGGGATGGATGAGTGATTCTATTTTTAGACATCTTGTTACCTCGTCCAATAGTTAGGCTTGGTTGAAATCATCTTAGCCAATTGATATATATATATATCTAAGCTAGTTTACCTCTAATAATCCTAATCTATCATGTAGTCTCATCAATGATTTTTATTCTAGTTCTCTATCTATCCTCGATAGAATCCCAAAAAAGAGATGTATGACAAGGTCTATCATACAAAATTTCATAAGATGCTACCCTTAAGCTAGCCTAATAATTGTTATTGTAAGCGAACTTTTCCAATGGAAGAACTCTATTCTAGTTGTCTCTATACTCTAAAGCATAAGCTCAAAGCATATTTTCTACAATCTTACTCATTCTTTTTTTCTAGCCATCTATCTAAGGATGATATGTTGAGCTAAGATTCAATGTAAAATATAGACTCTTCTAAATAGACTACTAAAATCTAGAAGCAAATTTAGAATCTTTATTTGATACAATGACAATTAGAAATTCATGTAATTTAAAAATATTTGATAGGAATAACTAAGAAATCTCTTTTGCACTAGGTATCATTTTTGTAGGTAAGAAGTGAAAAGATTTGATCAAAATATCTATGACCACAAGAATCAAATATTTTTCATTCTTAGTATGAGGTAATCCAGTAATGGAATCTGTGATAATATTTTTTCATTTCCACACTAGAATGGTATGTAGATGAAGATAACTACTAGGACTCTCATGCTTTGCTTGAATCTACCGACACACCAAAAACTTAGCTACATATTCACCAACATCTTTCTTCAAATGAGACCACTAGTACTATCTCTTAATGTTGTGATACAACTCATTACTATCAAGATGCATGTGATACTTACTTAAGTGAGCCTCATGAAGTAGCTTTTATCTAAATACAACTAGCATATACATTTGATTCTTAAATCGCAACAAGCTAAACCTGTCAATTGAAAATGTTGTATTTGCTAAAGAGAGAGTTACAATCTTTTCTTGATACAAAGATTATGAAGTCTACTGAGAACTTATTCTATTCTTTAAGCTAGGTAAAATAGTGAGAATGTAGAGTTTCCTAGCTATATTAATTAGTACATCTACAACCTTGTTATCTTTTCCTAGATGATACTATGCTATGAATTCAAAATTTGCTAAGAACTCTATTCATCACCTCTATCTAATATTTAACTATGGTTGATCCATAATGTACTACAAGCTCTCATGATCTATCTAAAAATATGTTCTCCATACAAATAATGTCTCTAGATGTTAAGAGCAAATATAATGGTACTAAGCTCTAAATCATGATTTAGATACTTGGTTTTATGATGTTTTATCTATTTAGAAGCATAGATCACCACCTTTCCATCTTGCATGATAACACCACCTAAACCTTCTATTTCATTTCCTCAAAAGCCTTCAAACAAGCATCTAATCAAGGGAATGTTAAATTTTTATGATGTTTAGATCACTAGGTCTAAGAAAAATAGAATTTATTTTATTACTTTGATAAGTAAACAATACATTAAAATTGTAACATACCATGAATGCTACAATAGCAATGGTTTTAAGTATTTAAGTTATACTCAAATACTTAAATGTATAAATAAAGATGGATGTCATTATAAAATGTTCCTCTATTTCTATTATGTTGTATATGTGTAAGGATCAAACCAAAATTAACACATATATAGGTTTGAAGAAACATTTATGTTAATAGTTCAAATAGACATGATGAGTGGTTAAAATTAATTAAGAGACATAAATAATAGAGTTACTTATAATAAAATTTAATTAACAAGTAGTATAATGTACCAACACCATGGTAGTGTTGTACACCATGATAGTGTATATAAATATTCATGGTATTACGTAATATAGATCTTATTGGATGTGTTAAGCTTTGTAGAATACATGTAATCTCTAACATCACCCCTTAATCTCAACATAAAATAAAATGATGCACTTTACTATCTATATACCAATTCATGACTCTCATAAAAGTGATAAATAAAATATCACTTTATTATCATTCTTCACTAGACTATATGAATTAGAGATTCTTATTCATAGTTAATGGTTGTGGAGTAATGCTTTAAAGTGGAATTTATTTTATACAATGCATTTAATTGAGTATTGTATGATCAAAGAAAACATATCTCTAATTATTAAAGTTATTATTATAAGTGTAATATGATGGTAAGCATTTTTCTTTTTGAAACTCATGTTATAAATAATTTTGATCATTTAAATTCCTTCTAAAATGCAAAGAAGAGCAAATAGAGATATCTTGGGCAATTGTCTCTTTCAAAATATATTATAAAATAATAGTTAACCATAGAAAAGAAAACACATACTTATCATGGTAAATTAAAGTAATTAACATTACCACCTAACACAAGAGGTATTGATGTTTAAAATTGATAATCGGAATCATCAACCAAGGAATGATATTTTCATTCATCAGATTATTAAAAATTCTTGATGATGAGTCACCTCTAAAATTTGGGGTGGTTTCTTTTACCACAAATTCTTTAGGAGTTGTAGAATATTTAGGAGATGGTAGTGAAACTTTCTTAGCTAATTCTTTTCAATTTTAATTTAGTAGATTAATTTTGTATCTTATTCTTTACTTTGTCATAAACTACCAGAATTGATGGTGGAAATATGATACTTACGAGCAGTAGCTCATAATATTTCTTTGAAGTAGTTATTAATAGTTCCTTGTAATAAGCTATGAAATCATCATTGATCACATGTTATTGTCAACTTTTCATCATGGCATCTAGTTTATTTTTTTCTTCACTGAAGGTTTCTGATAACTTAATTTTCATTTAATTAGATCCTTCATTTAGTTCTACACCAAGTTAAGCTCTACTTAAATTTTAAAGGTTTTATTATGTATTTTTAATTTGACTCCCTCTAACTCCATAGTTTTAATTGTTAGTTTTTCCAACTTACTTGCAAGCTTTATCTCTATATTGAAACTAATGATGCTTCTTATTTTATTCATTCTTTATTACAAGTAATTCTTTTGATTGTTTCTTGGAAAAATTTAGCATACATTCTACCTTTTCCTTATACTTAGTAGAGACTCTAGCATACTTTTCTTTTTTCTATTAGGTAGCTATAAAATATTTATTCAATGTCTCATTTTATGTTAAGGTGGCATTAAATACATATTTATTGTTCCTCAACATGGTATTTTAAGCCTTGGCTTTGAAGTAATAGCCCACTAAAGTGTCATTTATAATCATCAAATCATACAAAATATCATTATTCACCACGATGGCATGAGTCTTCGAAAGGTTACTAAGATCCTTATTCACCATATATCTGATTATTGATGGAAAGTCATCTTCATCAATGTGTTTAGAATCTTTCCATGAAGCTTATTTGTACAATGTCTCTTCCATGGGGTTCTTCTTCATAGATGTCTTAAAGAAATTAATAGTTGCCTCTTGATGAATAATATTATTCTTAAAGCTATGGTATTACATTACTTCACACACCATGGATGGAGTCAGATGATCACACTATAATTTCCACCATACCTCAACTTTAACATTTGTGGGTTGACTTATTGATGATAGCTTCATGATAGTCTACTTATTATTTGAGAAGAAATAACTTGGAAATCAACTCTTTATTTACCTCTCTCACCATCATGATGACATTAGTAATTTGGCACTCTTGAAGACTTTAACAAATGTAGGTAGTAGGTAGTCATAGGAGAAGGAAGGGGTAGATGTATGATAATATGTAAGTACCTGCCTCTTCATCTTTATCTTTAAAATTAAAATTTAATTAACAAAACTACCTTTCTTTACTACGACCTATAACAAACATAATAGAGGCCATGAAACAATATTTTTTTTCTTTCACCATGATGAGACAGGTAATGATATTAGTAAGTCTAGAATATATTATTTTTAACTAGGAAACTAAAATTCTAATGGTGGAAGTGGTATAGGCTTTTCCTTGTTTCTCTTCACTAACAAAACACTTCAGAAATCAATGCTTGAGGAAAACAACCTCCTTCAAGGAAAAATCTATTTTCACCATTTGATACTAAAATAGTAAGAACCTCTTATATATCTTATATTTTCTCCAAGTATTAGCTACTTGGAAGATGAACTAGCCATTATTATAGGTTCTTACGAAATTTTCCACCAACATGAGGCCCTTCAACACCATGAACTCTATGAATAATGTAAGATCTACTCTCTCTAATTTAGCATTGCAGCCAAATTTTACCAAATTGGTTATCAAAATTATATAATATTAATGGTATTGGATACTAATCATAGGGACCATATATCTAACATATTTTTCTTTTGACAAGAGTAAATCAAAACTCCATGAATTTTTGTAAACAACTTCATAGCAAGTAGCCATTGCTGAATGAAGCTTGATATTTTACCTATTTTCTTTTATTTCTAAATTGGAACCTTTACCATGGGGGTTACCAACATAAAATTTTAACTATGGTGCTAGCAATGGTAATGGTATTTCTTACTAGATATTTTTGAAGGAAGTCAAAGAAAGAGTTATAACATCACACTTCCTCTTGGATGATCTTTATGTATTTCCACATCCTCTACCATTGTGAGCTATTAAATCAAATAGTTATATGATAACTTGTGTGAAAATAGGAATTTCAAAAAATCAAGTTAAATAACAATAACAAGTGCATGTGCAACTCATAATCAAGTTAATTAATGCATTGTACATCATTTTTTAATTATTCAATGATGAGTTAAAATAATAATTCCAAGAATTTAAGGAATTGATTTTTTTAAAAAAACTGCAACAACATATTCATATGAAAATTTAATTAAAAACAATGGATTTGAGATATTGAATGATCATTTTTAACTTATAGGTAACTACATGAAGGTGACAGTACTAAATTGATTGCGAATTAGCTTAGAATAATCATCATTTTCTAAGAAAAATATCTTTATGATTTCTTAATCTTGAAAGGTGAAAATGAAATTTACATAATTCATTTTATATACTTACTGATGAATCATATTTTTCTCATGCTCTAACGCCAGGTATCCAATGTTGGAGCCTCAACGTCAAGTATTCAATGTTGAAGCTAGGATGTGATGTCATATATTTGGCATCATAAGATATATATNGCTCAAGCTCAGGATTTTGATATCAGTTTTTGTCATAGAGTAGTGAAGCTCTTGTAGTTTGTTTTCTCCAACATCAAAATATTTTCTGAGTGCTTGTAGTAGGAGTGTATGTGTGTATGGATCTTTGTTCAAACATTGATGTACTTGAGCGCAGCAGTGTGATGAGAATAAAAAAAAACCCTTTTGATAATCTTTGTAGCACTAAGAATAGATTAATATTTCCTTTAATGCACTTTACTTTCATGCACTTACTTTAATGCATTTAAATTAAGCACTTAATTTCCAGTTGTTAAAGAACACAAGTACAACCACTTCAAGCATACATATAGTTCTTAGTAACTTAGCAACGCTTAATGTTTGGTAACCCAAAAGCATTATATGTGTTTAGGATGTGTCTAGGAAAGTGGGATAGGTGCTTATGTTAGGCTAGCTAGGTAGTGAATGAGTTAGATCTTAAATTACTTTATCTTTCATTCTTGTTGTAGGCAATTAAACTTAAAAAACATAAAACAATAAAAATCATGTACCTCAATTACACGTAAACCATCCCCTTGAGCTCCACAAGTGTAGTTGGGAAGATAACAAATGTTTTCAACACCCATTTCACTTCCTAGAGGAACAAGTGCATTGGAGAACTATAGGTCCACAGAATTCGACCAAATCGCGTGTGAACACCTTAGTGATTCATATGATTGGGCATAGGGGTACCTTGTTGCTCATCATTAGCATTGTTGCCAAGGACCTTTTGGTTATTTCGTGCGCTATCTAGGAATTAGTGGAAATCATTCAAAATCATTGGAATGAACCTTAGAGTCATATCATATTTTACAATTACAACAACAAAATTTAAAAGCACACCGTGTTTTTATCATCTATTTGAAAATGTCTTCTTCTCACAGGAGTGCTTCTTAGCCCACGTCCAATGGAGCTCATTAGTTGGCACCTCAACAATATTGAATAGTATATGCTCATCTTGATGAGTATGTACCCAATTTCACCTTCATCCTACATTAGGATGAATAGTTGTCGTGGCATAACATAGAGGCCAACATTGTGTTGCCACCTGATCGATCTATTTTTGTAATGGTTCACCAAATGCTTATCTGTCTAGGTCTTTAGGAATGTCATGCTGAGTATGTTGTGCAAGATAGTGATGCCAAGGATTATTGTTCCACTGAGGCACAATGTCTCTTGGATCAACAGCTAGAACAATGCCATGAATTTGTGAAGGAAAAAGGATTTAATGGTTCCCCATTCCTGCTGTACCAAAACAATGGTGGGGAATCCTTCTCTGGGGGTTTTTCATTTAGTGAAATTCCTCTCTTTGACTTCTGTGACAAAGGTCAAAACTATAACCTGCAGTCCACAATTCACAATTCTAGTTTTGGTAAGAATGGATCCAATGACAAAGGAGGATCCAAAGGGGAAAGTTAAGGCAATGATGCACATAAGAAACAAGATTATGATTGTGGTTACAATCACCGAAGAGGTAGTAGTAGGCATCGTGATGGTACTAGTCCTCCTTCCTCTTCACCTTCATTGTCTTCTTCTTCTTCTGGCTTTGATCACAATTGCAGGAAGCGAGGCCATTGGGAAAGGTAAGATCAAGGGCGTGGACATTTAAGAAAGGAACATTGCTATGAATGAAGGGGTAGTAGAGGGCATCATAGGCACCATGATCATGACCTCGATGAGCCTTTACTTGCTACCTAAAGTATGCTCAATATTGCAGAGGTAGTATGAATTCCAACAAGGTATGTGAAGGATAGTTGGATTAAAAGGCTAGACATGAACAATATTCCTCAGTTTGAAGGGGGATATAACTTTGATCCGTAGAACCGTCTCCAAGCTTTTCAAGATGCATGTGCCTTGTAGAATATGTAGAATGAGTGGCAAAAACTTAAGTTGTTCCTAAGGACACTCATAAAAGAAGCAGAGAACTGGTACCAGTCCTTAGAGTTAGAATTTATTAGATGATGGAATACCATGCTTGAATTAGTTAATGATAAATATCAAACATAATCCAAAGTGTCCAACTTGAGAAGGAAAATCCAAGGATGGAAACAAGGAATACATGAACCCTTGGATGCTACCATTGGTCGATACTATTCCTTAATGCATAAGTGTCCTGGCCATGGTTATTTTCAACTGGATCAACTTTGCCATATTGAGATGATTTTCAATTAGAAATGAGGAGAACCCTTGGTGTCTATGCCCAAGGATGATTGTTAAAATTAAGTGCCTATCAGATGCAAAGACTAATCAAGTAAGTAGCTAAAGAGGAGGAAGAATTAAGAAAAAGAGAAAGTGTAGAAGAGCATAATTATGATCCTTCCATTCACAAGAGGGAGGTTTGATTTATGATAGTGAGGAAGAATTCACACTTGATGAGGTGGTGAGTAAGAAAACCTTGCCACTCCAAAAATTTTAATTTGAAATTATGGCCAAGGTTGATCAGTTATGGGACTCCATGGATAGCAAATTTCAAGTTATCCTAAAAATTTTTGAACAGTCCAAAGAATAAGGTAGTGTTTGTGAGTGCAGGAGGCACAAGGAAGTTGAATGTTCCTATCAAAAAGGTAAGGGAAAGATTTCTGTAATAGAAAAAGTTGTGGAAAGAGAATCAAATGATGATGGTGGATGTGACATTTGCCAGTATGAACATCCTAAGGAATGTTTCCCCATAGTGTCACACTTACATAAGTCTGGGATGTATGCTTTGAATCCACAACTAATACAAAGGCAAAAATCTAGAGGTAATTTTAGGTAGTTCCACTAGCAATAACAATATTATTCGAGTGGGACTCCACCACAACCATATGAGCAGTATCAATAGTGGCAGAAACCATAATCATGGGCGCTGGTACCACCAAGGTAGCAATACCCTTACAGATAACTTGATTCATATGGGTACTATGTTTAGCAATCCTTGTATTCACGTGACTCCTCTAGTCATGTTTCTACTTTTCAATCTCACTACCATCCTTTTGATTATTATTGAACTCATTCTCCACATGCAAGAAGGGATATGAACTTTTACCCTTATCCTCCTCCTATTCCTACACATCTTCCTCCTCCAACCGCACAACTACCAGCTCCTCCACCTATGTAGGATGAACTACCAGCTCAATCATAACAATGCAATGTTACTAGGGCCAATAACCTACAATCAGTTAATTAACCAAGTGGTTTAGATACTAGATAAAAAAAGACCTTTCTTCTGATCATGCAATCTACCTAAGCCCTCAAATACACCTACAATCAACAATGATGTTCCTTTATCTTCCTCTATATCAAATTCCTTTGTGTCCCCTTCAGACCAAACATTGCCTAGGATCCATACTGTTATGCTTACTCACATCGTATCTGATTGGATCCATGTTGGAAACCTTCCTAGGAAGTTAGCAGATCCTGGAAGTCCTTTAATTTATTTGTAGATCACTGGGAATGAACCATGCAAAGCTCTTCTCAACTCAAGTTCTAGTATCAACTTGACCTCTCATGAGATGTATACTACATGGAACCTACCTCCTTTAAAGAAGAGCAATATTAGACTAGAATTGGTAGACTAGTCCATCACTATTCCATTAGGATTGGTAAAAGACATTGTGATCACTGTCTGTGGGTGGCCTTATCCTACCGATTTCTTAGTGATCAAAGTGGAGAATTGCAAAGGGGATTTCCCAATCATTATGGGAAAGGCATGGCTTAGCACCATTGATGTAAGAATGGACATCAGAGATCTTTCCTTGGAAATATCCAAAGAAAATGCATTTGGAAAGATCGAGAAGAAGTGAGTTCCATGCATCACGTATAACGATATAGGGTGCAATTGTGTGTAGAAACTCTAGGCTATGAAAGAAGCATCTATCTTTGCATGCAAGTAGTGTGCACTAGAAGTAGAAATTTAAAGGTGTTTGTATGCAACAACCACAAAACAAGAGGATACCTAGTGTCTAACCATTGATTCTAAGAGTAGCACACTTTACATGAAACCAATTGAGAGCCTAACATGTGCATATGTCATAGGCATGAATGAACTAGAGCAGGTTCATCACTAACTCTCTATAATACTTATTGGGGAGAGTTGGAAATTCCTAAAAATTTTAAGTAAGAGCTGAAACACCGTGAAAATTACGAGTCGGCCTCAGGAAAAGATTCGCAATTCAAGCGGGAGCGCGCATCAATTTTTTTCAAGGACAAGTTTACGCTCTATTACGCACGGCAGCGTAATGAGCGTAATAAGCTCCAAAATAGTCAAAGGCCAGAGAAGCATAACAGTTCGTCACTTTTTCTCGCAGCGCATGAATAACTTGTCTTTACGCTTGTTACGCGGCAGTGCGTACCATTGCGTATGTCATCATTAAAGTTAGGCATTATTTACGCTTCATCACGCGCAGCTGCGTAGTGAGCGTAAGTTGCGCATTATTTACGCTTCATCACGCGCAGCTGCGTAGTGAGCGTAAGTTACACATTATTTATGCTTTGTTACGCGCAGCTGCGTAGTGAGCGTAAGACAATTTTGAGCCTGTTGTTTTTATACCGGATTACGCTCATACACGCAATGCAAGGCGAATGAGTGTAATACAGCCTGAAAGCAATTGAAGTACGCTCAGCGTGTACCTGCTCTTCACACGCACAACACGCAAACAAGTGTGTTGTGCGTAGTCACAGTCTGACTTAAAATGGTCATGCCAACAAGACCTGAAACATCAGGGACCCACGTCATCAGGGTTGCGCCTTTTTTACGAAGTGTCGCGGCCTATAAATACCTCAGTTGACAAAGATACAAAGGTTGGCAAATCAGAGAAGCAGAAGCATATTTCTGAGCACCAGAGCACTTAGCACTTTGGAGCAGAGATACAGAGAACATCGCTTTGGCAATCGTTGCCATTATCCCCTTACAGCCGAAGCAGAGTACAGTTCGCTTTGAGCACCGGTGACAGGAGTAATCGTTCTGCTGAAAAGACTCTATCAATCAGAAACAATTGATTGGTAGACGTCAAAGCTTGGCCTACCTTGCATCTCAGCTTTAGCCCACGAGGTAGATCGGACTTCTGTTTAGACTGTTTTGCTTATTGTTTTGTGCTTGTTTCACATCCTGAAATCGGGGACTCCCCAGTGTAATTTCTCATGCAAAATACACATTTTTAAGTCAAAGCGCAGATCTTGAAGCTACGTGCTTCTCTTATGTCAGCCTCCTTTTATCGTGTTTAGCATTATCGCCGTTGCAATCCGTCTACATCGTTTTTCCCCTCATTTTACGACTCCTCGAACCAGATCGCTTTCTTTTTACGTAATTTTCATTGTTTTACTGACCCGTAAGTCCCTGTCTAATCGACAAGACCGTTTAGGGTGCCGCGGATTCGTTTTTCCAGCATAGCCCTTGCGCGGATCCGTGGCTAAAACTGTATACGCGGAATCTCGGTCGGTATTTCCAACTGCCAACGTTTTCTGTCGCTACAGTTTTCTAGCTCTAGAAGGAGGGCCTTCAGGCTCCGATCCGAATATTTCGGGTAGCCCTGGTAGTGATCAATACCCTAAACCAAAGACGTAATACCTCTAGGGAAGTCTACGGTCAATCGTGTGGTATAGATCGGTCGCAAGGACGATTTCTTTGAAATCCTACAGGGTAGAAAGCCTTTTTGTGCTTTTGGTTGCCAGTCGTTTTCTTTTAGATCCGATTACCCGTTACTCTTGATTTCATCGATCAATGGATTCCTTTTACTCAAACACAACCGCCATGGTCGCCACCGATTTGGGTGTCGCACCTATTAATCCTACAACAGCCACAGGACCAGCTCCTGGCGCAACCGGGCCTCAGGGACCATTGCGCCGTTCATTGAGGCTTCAGGGGAAAGAGCCTATCTTCACGGTTATAACCCCTGAAGAATACAATTTCATATGCGTCAAGATCCAGGCGAGGCTGGCTCTTAGCCGAGCCGAGCTGGAGGCGAAGCGAAACTTTGAGGTGCTCCACCGGGGGGGCTATGATTTTAAGCCGATAGCCTACGACATAATCCCCTTGACCGAACATCAACACGAACTTATTGCACAGTTGGTCATGGCCAGAGGCCAGACTTCACAACCGGTGGTGGAGCCCCAGCATGGGGAAGAGGCAGAGGACGAATTCGCGGCTCTGTCTGAACATTCATTCCATACTCTGACGCCCCACACCCATATAAATCCGTCGTTCCCTTTTAACGGAGAGGAAGCCTTTCTTGACCCAGCCGCGACCGCGCAGACGCAAATCCCTGTCCTTCCGCAAGCTAACGCGCAGTCGTCTGGGTTACAAATACAAATACCGCACCATAACGCGGCGGTCGTTCCATCACCACGGGTACTTAGTATCCCAACGATGATTCCCGAGACCACCGCGTCCCAGTTCATCCCGCAGATACAACCCCATAACGTATCTGTAACACAACCGGCTCAGGCCATGCCGCTTCCGCTTCCGCAAACTCAACAGATACCCGCGAACACTCAGCCACAAACGTACATCCAGCAGCCTGCCACAGGTCAGTGGGTCAACCCAGCGGTGCAACATGCTCAGCCTGTGGTGTATGGCGTGCAGCCCCCGTTTGCACCTGCGGCGCATGTGCCACAGGGAATCTCGCGGTATACTTATCCCTATTTTGTGCAGCAGGCAACTGCCAACCCCTCTGCCCAAGCCAGTAGGTGGTGGTCTTCGCAGGCCCCTCCGCCTGCAGGGATCCCCGCCCAGCCAGTAGCCAGCCAGCCTCTTCCGTTGTTTCCTGGCGCCGCCCTCCCGGTCCAACCCCCTGCGCCTGCTGCATAGGCACCTCCATCAACGGGTCTGGACCAAGCCTTCCAGCTTATACAGACCCTCACTGAGGAGGTCCGACGTCTTAAAGCTGCTAGATCTGATACCATTCAAATCATGGATTTCTATCAGGATGATCCAATCAATCCAGCGGTCCTCATGCTGTCGTTGCCACCAGGGATGTCCCTCCCTCACTTTACCAAGTATAATGGGGAGGGGATCCCAACTCTCATCTAGCCACCTTCAGATCTGAATCTTTGTTGTTACAGCAGTGGCCGCACACTTTAATCCGAGTCTTCGCGATGTCATTAACGGGGAAGGCTTTGGACTGGTATAGAGCTCTCCCACGCTCTTCCATTTCAACTTTGGAAGAGCTGCTGACTCAATTTGTGACCCGTTTCAAATACAATCTGAAGCTGGAA
>MNCI01005473.1:91734-110262 GCA_015680685.1 Gnetum montanum | reverse complement strand
CAGACAGGGTGGGATACTGAAACAGTCCCAGTGTCGCCACCCCACTGGCATCCTACTGATTCCTCGGATAAGCTAAGAGGCATCTTACTGATCCCTCGGAGATGCCGTTGCTGCGCCCACTGCAGTGGTGGCACCTCTGAGAGTTTAGCCTCGCCAGTCAGAGCCTCGATGAAATCCTCGTTGGCAACGGTTTCAGGAATCTCCGCCAGTCATTGCTATCGGACGCCGGCCTCGCAGATTCATCTGGCCGGTTCCTCATGCGGCTAGTTAGCTGCACTATGTCTAATGCCTTTTGGCGAAGATATGCAGCGCCAATCGTCAGGATTGGTAGCTCCGCCCGAGTGCTCCGGCTCCTTCTTTACAGTCCATTTGCTCTATCTCACATCAAACGGCGTCTGCTTCAAGAACCTCGCCTCTTGTTCATGAGCAATGGTGTCCTCTGTTTTCTTTTGTGGTTGCAGGCTATTTGCCTTGGAGCATGTCGTCCAAAGGTGCGTCCACCTGAACGGTAAAGTACAACAGCGTGTTGAAATGGCTGCTCAGGTTTGCCCAACCACTTAGCTCTGCACGCCTATACCTCGCACAATCCTACCCTTAACTCTTGTTTTCCTTCATCCTGACCACCCGGTTCCCATACGCAAAACCTACATACGCAAGAATTCATTTGCTGCACTCACGCTAGCAGAGACATCGCAGACAGTGATGCGCAATGCTCCTTTTGCATGCATTCCTGCTATAACAGTTAACAGAAAAACCTCAGGTTGACGTGCTACGCTCGTCTGAAAGCATTCCTGTTGACCGCGTATTTCATACCCATACCATCATAATTCATTTTGCATTTTCCCCGAACCTGTTTCCAGCTCCACCCCTCTATCTCCCATACCTGCCAGTCTTGCTCTTCCATGTTGACAAGGCAACACTTGAGTAGCCATGGATGAACGCTGTTCTTGGTTCTACCGATCCGGTGTTTCGTATTCTTTGTCGACGTCTTTCGGGTAAGCCCTCCAATCGTCAACAAAGAGGGGCCATTGAAACACCGTGAAAATTACGAGTCGGCCTCAGGCAAAGATTTGCAATTCAAGCGGGAGCGCGCATCAGTTTTGTTCAAGGACAAGTTTACGCTCTATTATGCACGGCAGCATAATGAGCGTAATAAGCTCCAAAATAGTCAAAGGCCAGAGAAGCATAACAGTTCGCCACTTTTTCTCGCAGCGCATGAATAACTTGTCTTTACGCTCGTTACGCAGCGGTGCGTACCATTGCGTATGTCATCATTAAAGTTAGGCATTATTTACGCTTCATCACGCGCAGCTGCGTAGTGAGCGTAAGTTGTGCATTATTTACGCTTCATCACGCGCAGCTGCGTAGTGAGCGTAAGTTACACATTATTTACACTTTGTTACGCGCAGCTGCGTAGTGAGCGTAAGACAATTTTGAGCCTGTTGTTTTTATACCGGATTACGCTCATACACGCAATGCAACGCGAATGAGTGTAATACAGCCTGAAAGAAATTGAAATACGCTCAGTGTGTACCTGCTCTTCACACGCACAACACGCAAACGAGCGTGTTGTGCGTAGTCACAGTCTGACTTAAAATGGTCATGCCAACAAGACCTGAAACATCAGGGACCCACGTCATTAGGGTTGTGCCTTTTTTACGAAGTGTCGCGGCCTATAAATACCTCAGTTGACAAAGATACAAAGGTTGGCAAATCAGAGAAGCAGAAGCATATTTCTGAGCACCAGAGCACTTAGCACTTTGGAGCAGAGATACAGAGAACAGCGCTTTGGCAATCGTTGGCATTATCCCCTTACAGCCGAAGCAGAGTACAGTTCGCTTTGAGCACCGGTGACAGGAGTAATCGTTCTGCTGAAAAGACTCTATCAATCAGAAACAATTGATCGGTAGACGTTAAAGCTTGGCCTGCCTTGCATCTCAGCTTTAGCCCACGAGGTAGATCGGACTTCTGTTTAGACTGTTTTGCTTGTTGTTTTGTGCTTGTTTCACATCCTGAAATCAGGGACTCCCCAGTGTAATTTCTCATGCAAAATACACATTTTTAAGTCAAAGCGCAGATCTTGAAGCTACGTGCTTCTCTTATGTCAGCCTCCTTTTATCGTGTTTAGCATTATCGCCGTTGCAATCCATCTACATCGTTTTTCCCCTCGTTTTATGACTCCTCGAACCAGATCGCTTTCTTTTTACGTAATTTTCATTGTTTTACTGACCCGTAAGTCCCTGTCTGATCGACAAGACCGTTCAGGGCACCGCGGATTCGTTTTTCCAGCATAGCCCTCGTGCGGATCCGTGGCTAAAACTGTATACGCGGAATCTCGGTCGGTATTTCCAGCTACCGACGTTTTCTGTCGCTACAAGAGCCCCTTGAAATAAAAATGCTCCCTATTGGAATGGAATATATGTGTTTTTAAACAATGGGAAGCTGGTCATAATCAATGCAAATCATGCTCCAAAGTAGAAAAAGATTTTGTTGAATGTGGTTGAAAAATGATCAATAGCTTTTTCTTGGTCATATCTTGAAATCACAAGGATTGACCTAGGATATGCCAGCATCGTAGAGGTGATTGGTAGTGAGGATATGCCTTAGGATATGCCAAAATCGTAGAGGTGATCTAGCCATAAGCCAAAGAGATATCCATAGAGGTGATTGAAACCCAAACTAAAGTAGGTCATCAAAGAGAAAATTGAACAACTCCTCAAGGCAGGGTTCATTTATCCCATTGCAAATAGTGAGTGGATTAGTCCACTTGTAATTATGCTAAAGAAAGGAGGCAAGTGATAGGTTTGCATTGATTTTCAGTTGCTAAATATGGCAACATTCAAGGACCATTTTTGATGAGTCATGGTCTGTTAGGCCCAGTTATCGGACCCCCGATATTGCAGCCACGATATCGTGGCCTGCCTCAGTTTCTATAAATAAGAGGTAGCTTTCCTTGTTCTAGGAGTTAGTTCTTTGTTCCTTACCCAAACTCTTGTAGTTTTTCCTTCTTAGAGTTAGAATTATTTCCCAGTGTATGCTCGCAGTGTGGTGATTGTAATTGTATGACATCCTTATTTGAGTGTGACGTACTTGGACACACACATGCCCGGCAATAAAGATTGAGATTACTTCATCATTGCAGCATTTTCTTAGTTTAACTAATTATTTATTTAATTGTTATTTACTACTTTCTTAGTTAATATCTCTCATCCTTATTTCCTGTTAAACGTGGAATGAGTACGACTTGATCACAAGCAGTTAAGTGTGACTACTTGGTAACCTAGTAGTGTACCTAGGATCTGCGCTTGGTAATCCCAGTGGTAGTCGTGCATGAGGTCCAAGATGTGTATGGATGATTAAGGAATGGATGCTCATCACACTTAGGCTAGTTTATACTCTCTCCCCCTTTTCCTCTTAGCTTAATTAAAGATATTTTCCATTTCCTCTAGGAGCAGCACTTGGTTAGAAACCACATCATACACCTCACTCTGGACTAAACCATACGTGACAAAGCTAATACTAGTCCAGGTGGGAAGACAGTGAACTACGACCTAAGAATAACTCTCTAGATACCACAACTAGTCCATCTGCGGAGTTCAACCAGATCGTGTGTGAAATGCTTATATTTGTATGGTTGAGTGTAGGGGTACCTCACCACTCATCAGTTTTCTATTGTCATTTGTTGACCAGGTGTTGGACACAATATTTGGGCATTGCTACTATAGTTTTCTAAATGGTTATAGTGGCTATAATCAAATTCAAATTGCACCAGAGGACTAGGCAAAGACAACATTCATGAGTCCTTGGGGGACTTCTGCATATCACAAGTTGCCATTTGGTCTATGTAATGCTCCTGCTACATTCCAATGCCTGGTTTTAAGCATTTTTCAATAGCAAATTAGAAGTGGTGTGGGAGTCTTCATGGATGACTTCTCTACTTATGGAGCTACATTTGAGCAAGTGCTAAAATGATGTGTTAAAATTAACCTAAGGCTCAATTGGTAAAAAAGTCACCTAATGGTCTAGGAGGGCATTCTATTGGGGCACAGAATATCACAAGAAAGAATTGAGGTAGACCTTGAGAAAATAAGGGTTATTGAAGGAATAACCCACCAACCAGAAATTGTCAAAGATGCTTGATCATTCCTTGGACAAACTAGCTACTACTGATGATTCATAGAGAATTTCTCTAAGATTGCAAAGCCATTGGTGGAGCTGACAAAGAAAGATGCTCCATTTTTCTAGACCGCAAAATGTGAAAAAGTATTCCAATAGCTAAAAGAAAAACTTGTAGAAACTCCAATCTTACAAGCACCTGACTAGTCTAGACCATTTCATGTCATGAAAGATACATCAAATTATGCCTTGGGAGTTGTGCTTATGTAGATGGATGATAAGAAACATCCATACTACATCCACTGCACTAGTCGAAGCATTGTGGGTGCACAACTAAATCACAACACTACATAAAAGAAATTGATGATAGTGGTGTTTGCTCTAGAGAAGTTCAGGCATTATGTGCTTGGATACAAGGTGTTTGTGCACATGAAACACAATGCCATTTGCTTCCTAATGAACAAGCCAAAGGTAAGCCCCTATGTCATATGGTAGCTACTGATCTTGCAGGAATTTGATCTTACGATGGTAGATCAAAAGGGCACTAAGAATGTGGTTGCTGATCACTTGGCTCAGTTGTGATGGGAAAACAAAGAGGAAGAAAATCCACTATCTGATATGTTTTCTGATGAACTCCTCTTTGCTAGGGCTATAACTAAATAATTTCCTAATGAACCTAAATGGTATGATGGCATTCTCACCTATCTTCTCACCCAAGAGATGCCACAAGGGTTGGACCACTGGAAGAAACAATAATTTGTTCACCAAGTAAACCACTTCATAGAGATCAACAAACACCTCTACAAGGTGTGCATCGATGGCCTAGTTTGTTGGTATATCCTTGATGCTGATCAACTATGCATTCTCCAAGATGCTCATGAAGGTCCTTGTGAAGGATACTATGCTGGGAGGCACATGATCATTAAAATCCTAATGGTAGAGTACTATTGGCTAACAATATTCAAAGATGCCCATCATTACATCTACTCTTGTGAATGATGCCAACGAGATGATGGAATGATTACTCAAATGGAGAGACCTCAATAATAGATTCAACCACTAAAAATCCTAGATATTTGGGGCATTGATTTCATGGGTCCCATCACACCCATGTTAAATGAAAAGGAGTACATCATAGTTGTTGTTGACTATTGTATGAAATGGGCAGAAGAAATATCCATCATCAACTTTACATATTTTACTGTTACTTGGTTTATACAACAAAATGTTGTAAATAGGTTTGGTGTGTCACATGCATTAATTTCTGATAATGGAACTCACTTTATAGGCACTACTTTTTCAAAGCTCATGCAACACTTGGGTGTTGAACATAAACTCACAACACCTTACCACCCCCAAGCCAATGGTTAAGTTGAGGTTACCAATAGGGAAATCACAAGGATTCTAACAAGAATTGTTAGCAAATATAGGAAAGATTGGAGCATAAAACTCAATGATGCCCTTTGGGTCTACTACTCAACATGGAAACTTCCTAGAGGCTATTCTTCCTATGAGCTTATGTACAGAAAATTACCAACACTTCCTATTCAATTCAAGCTTCGTACACTTTCAACAACTTGTGACCTCAACCTTGACTTGAGTTTAGCACAAAAAAAAGACTAATTAATCTCAATCTACTAGATGAAAACTTATTGGTGGCCCTATCATCTAACAAGTTGCACAAGGCCTATAATAAAAAGTGCCATGACCTTAAAATCAGAAAAGTTAAATTTTAACTAGGAGATAAGGTTCTCTACTGGAACCCCACACACGTACCTCAATGAACTAAGTTCCAAACATTGTGGAAGGACCTTACATCATTTATGAAACTTTTTCTTCTAGGGCCATGATGATCTACAAACCTGAGATCCTAGATAAGAAATAGTTAGTCAATGTCCAACAAATCAGACCTTTCCACAAGCATAAGCCAGCTAATACAATAAATGTCTCATCGAATCGACAACCATGCTCCATATTTTAGATCTCCTCATTTCAACTTAGTCATGGTGAAGATGGCCACCCATGCTAACCATATAAGTAGCTCCTTAGTTTTTCAACTTTTTGTTTTACACATTCTTTATTTTACATCTTCTTATTTTCATGTTATTAATCTTTTCTAATTTTTGTTTTACACCATTGTTAGTACATTTACTATTTTTTGAAAATTTTACACTTTCTTTTATTTTATTTTGGTGTGATTTTCTAGCTTTTTGTTAATAAGTTCCAAGTATATTGGTAATGGATTGCTTGATGGTGGTATGTACCATTTTGTTATTTGATTGTTGGTGTCTAGATTCTAGCTTTGAATTTTGTAATAGATGATTAGGACATGGTTTCTTTTTCATGCACCAAGTAGTGAGTTCATAACATCCATTCATCCACAAAGTCTATGGTTTTACTTGTTTTGGAAATGTGCAATTCCTTTTTCATTAACAAAAATTTAACAAATTTGTAACTTTGGTAGTTTCTAGAATTGAGAAGAATTCAAAGGTTTGAATAGGATGTGACTTTAAGGGGATTTGGTATTCTTTATGCCTTTTTGTTTGCCGAGGTGCATGTGTGTTTTCATGGATTTCTCACTGTTCCGTGTCAACTAATAAAAAGAAGTTGAATAAGTCTTTGCATTGTATGGCTCTCATAAAAAAATCTATGGGTATTCAAAGCACACCCCTTAGACAAAATAAATAGGCTACAAGCATTGGTTATTAAACTAGAAAGACATGTTACCCATGCCTAAGGGTCCCCTCTAACTAAGGTCCTTCCTCACTTCCTACTTCTCTTTTATTCTTTAATAAGGAATAATGGTTGTTCTGTGGGAGCACACTTATGTATTAGGGGAATGGATTGGTCTTTGAATGATAATGTGAAGTCATTGAACAATGTTGGTTTTGGTCTAGACTAATGATGGATCCTATCAAGTCATTTAACCATAAAATTCACAAGGGACTTCATGCAACCGTAATTAGGAACTTCATTCCACTCTCTCTCATCCATCTATGCTTTCCATATCTCACTTCACTACTGGTTTCATGTTCTTGTTTGATGTGTTAGAATTCTTAAGTAGTTTCTTCTAGGTTTTTATAGTTAGCCTTCCATAATCATTAATCATCCATGGAGCCCATGGACTCTTTGGTTTGAAGTTATGCAAGGGTATAAAAGGCTTGTGCCTACTTTTGGAAGGACCCACTTACATATCTTTTGGTTGGGTTAGTTAAGTTCTTTACCCTTAGACACTCTTATAATTAAATCCTTTTATTTACCTCATCAATGACATCCAATTGTGCACATCTTCACAACATTTTTTAATGAACTTTCCTTTTTATTATTGTGAATTCTTACACCCTCTTCAAATATTTTATTGTGAATGTTTTCAAATTTTATGGATTGCTAATCTATTTTATCCTATTTTTTAGCCTTCTTGCTAACACTCTTAAAGGAATCAACCTACCACGATCACAACCTAGCCAAGTGTAACCACTGACAAGACAAGGAATGTATTACACATTGCATACTAATTCATGATTCTATTGTAATTGAAGTGGAAAGCATGGACTAGAAGTGGGACTATCTTCACTAAGGATGATGCAGTAGTACCACACAATGTAGACCATTCATGATCGTTAGATCTACTCTCTTACTCTTTAGCTACCAAGAGGCAATGGATGTCAGTTTTATTAAGGGTGTTCACTTCTCTTATCATGAACACCCAATTTTGTAAAAGATTGTAACTTCGTACACTTGGACACTCAAAGTCTGTTTGTTTATGCCAGTTGAGTCAGTTTGTATGTCAGTCAATATTGCCATAGTTGGCTAATATTTTGTAAGGAACTTGTTCCTTCTCTTTTGCACTCAAGTAAAAGTTTTCATCAATCATGGGGATATGATGAATCATGTTCTTCTCATGATCCAACGTCGGGTATCTAATGTTGGAGCCTTGATGTTAGGTATCTGATGTCAGAGCCAAGATGTAATGTTGGATATATGATATTGTGAGATATATGCTAGCCTATAAATAGAGCACCCGGGCTCATGATTTTGATATTAGTTTTTGTCATAGAGTAGTAAAGCTCTTGTAGTTTGTTTTTTCTAGAATTAGAATATTTTCTAAGTGCCCATAGTAGGAGTCTAAGTGTGTACAGAGCTTTGTTCAAACACTGATGTACATGAGTGTAGCAGTGTGATGAGAATAAAAATGAACCCTTTTGATAATCCTTGTAGGACCAAGAATTAATTAATGTTTTCTTTAATGCACTTTACTTTTATGCATTTAAATTAAGCAATTAATTTCCAGTTGTTAATGAAAACAAGCATGACCACTTCGAGCATACTTATAGTGCTTGGTAACCTAGCAACACTCAATGTTTGGTAACCCAGTAGCATTATATGTGTTCAAGATATATCTAGGAAAGTGGGACGAGTACTTGTGTTAGGCTAGCTAGGTAGTGAATGAATTAGATCTTAAATTACTTTATATTTCATTCTTGTTGTAGGTGATTAAACTTAAAAAAACATAAGATGATAAAAATCATGTACCTCAATTACACTTAAGCCATACCCCTAAGCTCCAAAAATGTGGTTGGGAAGACAACAAACATTCTCAACACCCATTTCACTTCTTAGAGGAACCAGTGCATTGGAGAACTATAGGTCCACAGAATTCAATCTGATCACATGTGAACACCTTAGTGATTCATATGGTTGGATGTAGGGGTACCTCATCACTCATCAGTTACCCTAGCATTAAATATGTCTAACTATCAAATCACCATAAATATTTTATAGTGTTGTTGAATTTAGTCATCAAAACCTAGCTCTGATACCATGTTAAGTTTTTGTAATACCTAGATCACTAGGTCTAAGGAAACTAGAAACAATTTGATGAATTTGATAACTAAAGAATAAATTGAAATTATAGCACATCACGAATGTTGTAATAGCCATAGTATTAGGTATCTAAGTTATACTTGAACAATTGTATGTATAAATAGAGATGGATGTCATTATGTAATTTTCCTCTATTTTTATTATGTTGTATATGTTTAATGATCAAACTAGAATCAACACATATATAAATTAGAAGAAATAATCATGTCAATAGTTCAAATATACATGATGAGTGATTAAAATTAATTAAGAAACATAAATAATAAAATTTATTATAAAATGCTTTAACTAACAAGTAGTATAATGTACCAACACTATGGTGGTATTGTACATGATTATGGTATATACAAATATTCACGGTGTTACATAATATAGATCTAATTTAACATGTTAAGCTTGATAGAATACATGAAATATCTAATACAGAAAACATAGTCCTTCCTAACCAACTTATGTAGAGGCGCAACAATCTTAAAGAAATCCTCTACAAATATCCTATAATAACTTTCTTGACCTAAGAAGCTTTTATTCTCATTTGCTATCATTAGAATGGACCTATCCTTAATTATTATTATCTTAGAAGGACTGACAACTATACCTATTTTAAATACCACATGACCAAGAAATTGTATTTTTATCTTTCAAAAAGCATTCTTAGATGCATGAACATATAACTACTGGTATATCAAAACTCATTACATTATTATCAAATGTATTTATATTAATCTTTATCATTAGTATAAACCAAAATGTCATCAATGAAGACAATGATAAATGGATCTAAGTAAGAATATAACACATTACTTGTTAAGTGCTTGGCAATTATTGCAATATTAGTGACTCCAAAGGACATTACTAAGGAATCATGATATCAATGACATATTCTAAAAGTTGTCTTAGATACATCTTTCTCTCATACCTTGACTTGATGATAACTAGACTTTAGATCAATCTTAGAGGACATTTTACCCCATCTTAATTAGTATGTTTTATTACCACCTTAGTTGAGGGTAATATCTCAGAAACTATAATACTAGGAGAATGAATTGTTTGAACTACTAGGGAAAAACACATGATTGAAGGCTCAAGTTGTAAATGGATCACAACTTTAGGATTGACAAAAGAATAACTGGTACTAGGATCAAACAAGCTCAAGAAATAATAATATTGGATTGTTCATTCAAAGGTTAATTTGTCAAAGTATCACGTCTTCCTTTGTGTCATAAATTCTTATTTTGAATAGACTTCTTGCTTTAAGAGTTGGTTGCTCCATTAGGTTTAATTTTAGCTACTTTGTTGGGGCATTCTCATTGATTGTGTACTAGCTCACTATAGGAGTAGCAATTTGAGCCTTAATTTGTATAATATTTAATCTATCCACAAGCAAGATACTTGGTAGGGGAGATAAAATGCTTATTCCTACTTCCTATAGATATCCTAGCCTACTTTAAGTTCCATGTTTGGTCATAGGTTGAGATCTCCTCTTATGATGATCCTACTTCATTTTCTTACTGAAATCTATATTTTGCTCTATTACCAATGCTTTACTATAATCTACCTTGTACTTAGTTAAACTAAGAGGTACCAAGCCTACATTAATACACGTAATCAATCTATTAACAAAGCAGTTGATCATCTCTTTATCATGATCCTATAGGTGAGGGTCAAATTATACCAATTGGAGAAACTTCACATTGTACTTAAAAACAATGAGATCACCTTACTTCAAGTTGGATAACTCCTTAGCCTTAACTCTATTAAAATCATTGGACATATATCTTTTTTTAAAGTCTCTAATAAATTTAAACCACTTTACTTCTCTATGTGACAAGCCTCTAGAAACTCCGGTTGTTTACCATCAACAATTGTCTATACCCTTGAGTTGATGGGTAAAACAAGTTTGTTGTACCAAAGTATAATCCATGAGCTGGAAAGCTTCTTTCACCTTCCACAACCACTCCAAAGCTACCATTGTATCCTTAGCACTATCAAAAGATTAGGGTTTTAACTTCTTGAATTTATTCTTGAGCACTTACTCAATGAGCCTTCTACAACTTGTGTTTGGGTTGTTAAGCTGATTTTATCCACCATTCCTAACATTTAATTGATTCTAAGTCCTCACATAGGTGTACATCTCATCCACCAAATCATTTTAAGAGATTTATCCATTAGATTAAAAGGGGCTTATCCTATTCAAGGTCTCTCTAGCTATTCTTTGTAGCAACCTACATAAAAAATCTATGAATACTTGTCAAACCTTTAGCTCTAATACCAACTTGTAATACCTAGCTAACTAGGCTCAGGCTAGAAAGAAATCACTTTAAAAATGAACAATTATATTGAAAAATAGAAATCTTTTCTTAATATAAATCTTTAGAAGCTAAAAAAATATAATAGGCCAAAAAGTAGACATCCAAAAGTAGGAACTTAGGAGTAAGAAAAAAAATTACTAAAAAGATAAAAATGTTATGAAAATAGTGATAATATCCCATGTGTACAAAATCTAACTTCTTTGTTTAGAAAAATAGTATGAAGCCCTATTTTCTAATTTAAAATAACATTTAAAAAAATTACCAAAAATTTATAGTAAAATAAAAATATGTAAATGACATAAAATTTATAAATAGCTAAATGCATCAAGAGGGTATTGGACTCTAGCATTGACAAAATTGATAAATACAAATAACTAAAAAATAACCAACATTGCATAATGAAGTTCATATTTGAGTTAGACTTTCACGAAAGATAGAAAAAATGCAAATAAAAATTCTCATAGAAAATACCTAGTGATGAGTGGTGAGGTACCCCTACACTCAACCATACAAATATGAGTGCTTCATGCATGATCTGGTCAAACTCCATAGACAGACTAGTTGTGGTATCTAGATAGTTACTCATAGATCGCAGTTCACTATCTTCCCACGTGGACTAGTATTAGCTTTGTCATGTATGGTTTAGTCCAGAGTGAGGTGTATGATGTGTTCCTACACTAATGCTACTCCTGGGTATGATGGGAAATAATATCAACTAAGCTAGGAGAGAGGATGTGAGAGAATCTAAACTAGCCTAAGTGTGATGAGNAAAACTGACAAAAAGTCCCTACCTTAATACTAAAACTAGAAAACTTAAAACTTAAAAAGAACTTCAAAAAACTTCTTTACCAAATTTTCCTGCCTCTTATTTATAGATGAGGAGACAGGCTACGATATCACATACGTGATATCGCGTCTAGGTTGTGATATCGCGTACGTGATATCATGGGTGTGATATCGTAGCCAACAATTCATGACTCATCATACCCCCACGACTGAATGAAAACTTGTCTTGAAGTTAAAGTGAGAACAAGCTCCATTGATTATACAGTGGATAGGTATGGGATTATTGACTGACTAGAATGGATTCATGCCGCAGTGTGGAATTAGAACAAAATTGAGACACAACATGAAGAATGCAAAAGAAAATCCTATAACTACAAAATTAGGTGGAACTCATGTAGTTCCTGGTGGCAGTGGCTCCTCCATGGGTGCCTTTCCCTTGTCTTGCACTCTAGGTCTTGGGATTTGATGGCATTGAAGTATGGCCTAGAGTTTCTCCTCTTCACTTCGGCGATCCTATGCCATCCATGCTAATGCTTTGATGTTGATGGAGTTGGCACCTCCCATGGGCATGGTAGTTGTGGAAACATTTTATTTGCTTTGACATACCAAATCACAAACACCCACTCTTCCTCCTCATAGGCTCTAGCTTTGTCTCTGTATTTTTGAAAATCTGTGAGCCATCGAGCCAAGTCTATTGTGACATCTTTCTACTCCTGGTAGCTTGCTTTAACCACCTCAAGTTTAGAATTTGCAACCTCCAATTTTTGCAATGTTTTCTTGTGTTATGAAAATTTTGTTTCTTATTTGATGTAGGTGGTGGCTACCTGTTGCTTGAGCTTTGTTCTTGGGCATCCTGTTGTTAACATGGCAAGGTTGGCATACTGTAGGTTTGCCAACTCCATGTATTCTATAAGGTCTTGGATCTGTAGTTCTTGGCTCATAACTTCTGCTTCATGAGCAAACGAGTATGTGTCCAATATGGCCCGCCAGTCAGTGTGTTGAGCACTGAGAGTGTTGATGTGGGCCTTGGCCATATGGATCTCCTTCTTGATGATTTGTTTATACATCCCCACCTAGTCCCAGAAATGCTCCTTTAGTCTCTCATGTTGTTTAGCCTTGTTCTGTCATGTGCTTATTTCAATGGCCATCTTCTGATGGATGGTGCATACCTCCTCCATCAAGAGGGTTTGATTTTCCCTAGCTAAACGATTCATGTCCTAGTTGACCTTGATTAGTTGTTCTCGCAACTGTTGAAAATGTTCCTCAAGAAAATTCTTTTATTTCTCCACAGAGGTCAACCGAAGGTTGTCAGTAACAAGTTTTTTATTCTCCTGTTATAAGGCTTTGAGTATTTTGATGTGCGTGTAAGTTTGCGCTTGTTCCACAAAGGCATCCCAAACAACCTTCTCTTTTTATTTCACCACCCTTTTATTCTCTATCAATAATTTATTAGGTTGCTTAGTTCTAAAAGTGTCCAGTTGGTTCTGACCAATCTTTGGCCCTATATTCGAAAGGTTTAATACTTCCAAAATGGCTTGAATAGAGAAATCAATAGTCACACCACAAATGTTAACTGTGGTTCCTTCTTCTTTGTTGTGCCAAAATCGGTACATTTCCCTTAAGTACCAGGCACCACTTTCAGAGAGGGTATGCCACAATGGGGATCCTTTGAGGTGATCCCTAATGACCTCCAGAGCAAATTTTGCGAAAGGTCCAAAGTTTAATTCCACGATCACTGAAGTAAATATGGACCTTTCATGGATGGCTTGAATGCAATCCCGAGACAGCATGAGATGTTGTCCCTATTTAGACGCTGCTGCAGCTCCTCCTTCCACCTTCCTTGATTGTACAGTGGCAGGGTCTTCTTGGTGGATACTAAATGATTGTTCCTCCTACTCTACATGTTTTTCAGTAGGAACTTGTCCTTCACCTCTCCTAGGTCGCTTGATCCCACCTTGAGTAGGACCTTCCTATTGTCTACATTTCAGAGCCATCTGCAATCACACAGGTCCAATCATTAGTAAGTTTGTTATCAAAGTTAGGTTATACCTTATTGCTTTCCTTAATGAATTTGCTTTATCTCCATGTGATGTTACTTATTAGGAGAAAATATCCCTGAAAAATTATAATATTGAATCCTCTTTGCTTAGGTGGTTTCCAAATCTAGTTTCCCAGTATAACTAAGAAGATGAAATTATTTTTGGCGCATTTATCCTTAATTTTATAACTAATTACCCTTAATAATTTCCTTCGGGTGATGATAAATTTCAAAAAATTTATGCGCTATTTGGCTCCCCCACAACTAAGCTAAACACTTCAAGTTCAAGTAGGTTCAAACAGAATGAAATCAGAGTACCAACGAGTGAGTTATGGATATGAAAGCAAGAGACGCGTAATCGTAAGTTATAGAGAGAGATTTTAAAAACTTCCCCCATGTGTACAGTTCAAATGATGTTGATTAGCACAAGGGGGTCACGTATATATATATTTTTTGGATGCTATATCGCGTATGCGATAGCGTGGACGTGATATCGCGTATGCGATAGCGTGAACATGATATCGCGTTGGCCGCGATATCACGTACGTGATATCATGGCCTATCGATGTTAGGGAACTTTATAGAATGTACCAAATTTTTAATATTTTTCTGAAATAAATGATGTAAACTAAGGACATATGGATGAGTGTTAAATGGTTCTAGGATAATTCAACTAGTTCTGAAGGCACGAAAATTATGATGGTGTGGAATTTATCAATAAGGACCTCAGATGGTAAGGGGGAGAAAAGGGCTATGTGATGGTTCATAGGAATGTTTGAATTGGAGGGATAGTAATAAGGGAAGGAATATCATTGACAATATGCTGAGGGTAATAGATGGTATGCGGAAGATGTGTTATGAGTGCAAATTATAAAAAATTATGCAAGTGGGTCCTCCCCAAAGTAGGTTCCAACTTATAATGCCCTTGCGTAACCACACTTAAAAATGTATGTAGGTACCAGAAGGGTTAAATGTAATCCACACTGGTTCCACAAAACACACACATGTAATCCACTCATATTTGTAGAATGGATGAGTGGGTGTAATGGTTTCACTATCCAAATAATTGATCACTCAAGAGTCGATAACATAGAACACATCTCAACCAACAAGCCACATGAGTGTTTTATTCGTGGATGAGATTACTTATAAAAAGATAAAAAGATTAAAAGATCAAACAAGAAATTGAAAAATGAAAAATTCGAAAACAAAAAATTGTAAAATTAAAGAAAATGAAAAATATTTATTAATCCTTATTGTTATTAGAATAGGGGATATCCCCCATAACTAAATGAAAGATGAGGATCCTCGCATGTTGGAAATATCGAAACTTGGTCATACTTACCACATTGGTGTTCACACACATGATTATAGTAAGCATGGTGGTGCAATTTATAAGATGTGGTTCTTGGGTAAAGAGTTAACCCACTATGATACTTGAGACCGTAAGATGGTATGCAAGGATCAGGATGTCGTCCTCCATGGCTATATTCATTGGGCCGTATGATTATTGGAGTGTTAATTGCTGGCCTTAATGAGGTGACATAAGGCATTGCGTTCGAGGAGAAGGATGCACCACAATGTTGGACTTGTGCTGAGTTGAAGAATGCAGTGGCCTTGGAACTATGTTGTCCCTTCCTACAGTTATGTCTAAAGAAGGGATGCCTTTGATGTTGAGGAGGTCTCTCACTACTATTGGTAATAGCAGCACAGGTAATGTTCATGGGTTGTTGCTATGGTGCAGACACTTTAGGAATAGTTGGTGGCGATGTAGAAAGAGGAAATGGATGAGAATGTTGAAATTTAGGAGAAGTGTAAGGTACACAAGGCGATGGTTGTGTTGAGGACATGGGTTGATAGTACTGAGGAGAATAATAATGCGGCGAGATAAAGTATGTTGACTCAGTTGGGGAAACAGGATGTTGGACTAGATAAGCATTTGGATTTAGATGATATGAAGGGTATCTCTAGTTTAGGGATGGCCCTCCCCCATGACTGGGATTTTTTCCACTGTGATCAAACATAATATCTCTATACAAACTCTAGGTGTAATGTGCTTCCCCAATGCTTATATAAATGTAACAAGATTGGGCATTGTCCCTTGGGGTGATTGTACAGGCAAATGTTGCATTCATACATATGATTGGCAGTTGAGCTCTTATTTTCCTCATCCCTTCTTTTCGATTGTCTAATGATATTTTTTCCTGCTTCTCAGGTTGTCAAAACTCTATCTCCAATAATATTGATATATTCTCCACACTTTTTATGCATCAATTCCAGCATCTTATTGATCTTTGCCTGAATTTCCTCTAATGATTGTTGTACTGGAAAAGATGGTTCTTCCTCCTTGAGATGGGTTGATTTCTCCTTTTTATGATTATGGACCTTTGTTAAGTTGAGATTTTGGTCCCATTGATGTTTTTCAACACTCTCCCATCTAGGCATTTCTCCTTCTTCTTTTGCTACCCACTTAATAAGCTCTTGGAATTGATGGGTTCATAATTCTTATAGTTGACCTTGGGCATGCATCCTTAGGGTCTCTCTTGTTTCATCACGAAGCCCATTGATGATATGGTACATTAGCCTTTCCTTGGAGAACTCATGGCCTAGATAGTTGTTTAATAGTGCATAATATCTTTCTAAGGCCATGTCCAAGGGCTCATGTTGTGCTTGTTTCCACTCTTGGATTTGTTTCCTCAAGGCTGACACTCTTGCATAAGTTTGATATCTTTCATTAAAGACCTCTACCATTGTTGGCCAACGTCAAATTGAATTTGGTTTTAACGATCTATACCATACTTTTGCTTGGCCAACGAGTGTCATAAGAAAGAGCTTGAGTTTTTGCTAACTGTTATCAATGTTGTTCCATGCACAGGCATCGTAGAAGGCTTATAAATGTTGTTGTGGATCTAAGTCATAGCCTCTTGAAAAATTGGGAAAGTTGTTTAAATTAAGCCTGGGTAGGCGGCTCTCTCTACGATGCCTACTCTTGTATTTGTGTTAGGCTTGTAGTGGCCAGTAGGGGTTCATCGTCATCGTGTAAGTTATGCTTTCATGCATTGGGATGATGCTACCTTCGTTTATGTTTATAAGAAACCCCTACCTCAGATTTTGTACTCCAATCTTCATTGTCATATAATTTTTTGGTTCTCCAATGAATTGCCTCACTAGATGTGGCATTATCATAGTCTTGTAGGAGAGGCATGGTTGTGAAATTGTGTGTGAATTTTTGTAATTATTTCTTCCTAAAAGATATATCATTAATTCCTATATAGAGACCTTGTATGATATAACTAATTTAGATAACTAGCACTATCCCTAGCAACGGTGCCAATGATGAGTGGCGAGGTACCCCTACACTCAACGATACAAATATGAGCACTTCATGCACAATCCGGTCAAACTCCGCAGACAGACTAGTTGTGGTATCTAGACAGTTACTCAAAGATCGTAGTTTACTGTCTTCCCATCTAGAATAGTATTAGCTTTGTCACGTATGGTTTGGTCTAGAGTGAGGTGTATGATGTGTTACTACACTAATGCTACTCCTGGGTATGATGGGAAATAATATCAACTAATCTAGGAGAGAGGATAAGAGAGAATCTAAACTAGCCTAAGTGTGATGAGAGCATTCATTCCTTAATCATCTGTACACATCTTGGACCTCGTGCATGACTACCACTGGGATTACCAAGCACATGGCCTAGGTATGTGATGAGACGCGATATCGCGGTCTGCCGTCAAATCTATAAATAAGAGGTAGCACTCCCCTCATTTCTGATCCTAGGCTTAAAGTAGAAAAACTCTAGCAGTTTGATCACTCCAGAGATATAATATTTTCCATGTGCCTGTAGTAGGAGTTCCCAAGTGAACGGATCTTTATTCGAGCAACTTTGTAACTGAACACAAGTTGTGTATGGCAATAAAGACGAGCTTTGTGGATAAACCTTACAGTGCATGGAATAGGATTTATTACCTATTATGTATTACATGTTATTTATTACCTGCATTAGTGCGGCATGAGTACGACTTGATTACGAGCATTGACGAATGTGTAAGGCTAATCAAGGAATCGGCTACTCATCGTCATTAGATTCTCTCACCCTTATCTCCTAGAGTGCGGAATGAGTACGACTTGATTACGAGCATCTATGGGTGTGTACGGCTAGTCAAGGAATCGGCTGCTCATTACGTTTAGGCTAGTTATGTGCCTCAGTATGACCACTTCGAGCACGTGTGTTACGTGTGGTGATCCTAGTAACGATTAGCGTTTGGTAGCCACAGTTGCATAGTTCAAGGTGTGTATGGTAAGTGGGAACAGATGCTAACGCTAGTTAATTTAGATTTAGTTAGCTCTCTCAAACTTCACCTTGATAGCATAGGAGAAAAACC
>MNCI01005473.1:2884-90408 GCA_015680685.1 Gnetum montanum | reverse complement strand
GGGATATCGTAGGGGACGACGCGATATCGCATGGGATGCGATATCGCGTCTCATCAATATGCTACTGGGTTACCAAGTAGTCACACTTAAATGCTCATGATTAAGTCGTACTCATTGTACATTACTAGGAGAAAAGGGTGGAGATATTAACTAAGAAAGAAATAAATAACAATAACAATTAAATAATTAAGCTAAGTGGATGCTGCAATGATGAAGTAATCTCGATCTTTATTGCTGGTCATGTACGTGTCCAAGTACGTCACACTCGAATAAGGATGCCGTACAATTACAATAATCACATTGTGGGCATGCACTGGGAGAAAGGGTTGAGAGGAAAAACTAACAAAAAGTCCCTACCTTAATACTAAAACTAGAAAACTTAAAACTTAAAAAGAACTTCAAAAAACTTCTTTACTAAATCTTCCTACCTCTTATTTATAGATGAGGAGACAAGCTACGATATCGCGTATGTGATATCGTGTCTAGGCTATGATATCGCGTACGTGATATCATGGGTGCAATATCATAGCCAACAATTCATGACTCATCACCTAGTACATAAATACCATATGAAGAATATAGCTTAGAATAAAAATAAATAAAAACTAAAAACATAATGGATAAAGTAATCTAAAATTGAAATCTAGTCATCAACTTTTCTATCTAATTCCTACTCATCATAAGTAACTAAATCACCTAGAAGACACAAAAATGCAAAGGGAATCAATCTTAAGATTGAGTAGGATAAATAGTCTATAAAATACTCCCTTATGGATTTAGTTGGAGGCATTAGGTAGCTAGACTATTATGCACAAGGGCTGGTTGTAAATTAAAGGTTAGCATGCAAAAATACAAACATGCAAAGATGATACCAAATAACTAAATAATAATCCTATTAGTAACCAAAAGTCAAATTAATCATATAAAGAAAATAAATAAATAAAGGACTTCACCACCATCCACTAAACTAAAATTTGAATAAATGATTCTTATTGATCTAATTGACTGCATAAGCACCTAGCTCAATACTAACATGACAAGCTACATAGTCACTATAAAGATAATAATACTTACCAATTTGATTGACCATATAAGTATCCAGCTCACTACTAACCTTATTGACCACATAGTCACTATAAATATTGTTAGCATTGCTAACCAAAAATTTATATCTAAAGCCAAATAATCAACTATGAAATATAATTTTCAAAATAACAAAACAAATCCCTAGGTGGTAGAGAGATATGCCCAAATTGCTTTGCAAAGCTAAAAGATTTAAGACCAAAAATGGTGTTGCCAAAACAAAGATTCTAAAATGCTAAACAAAAGGACAAAACTAAAATATATGTTCTAATTATTATCTAAAAAATGTAGAAAAATGCCAAAAAATGTCTACTCTTCTAAAGGATGTTGTAAGTACTAAAATGGTAAAACATGCTTGGATGTTATTTTTGGACTTTTAGGCATTTTGAAAAGCCTTAGACACTATGTTTTTTATTGTTTTCACCAATGTCCATTACCTAATCACTTTAAAAAGGTTGCTTAGTTTTTAATGCCAGACTAGAAAATGGCATTAGAAGTGCACCACAACTCATGATGGAGGTTATAGAAGAAGGTAAGGACATATTGGGATGTGCATAAAAGAGTGAGAAAGTTTTCCTTTTGATCTATCACCTTCCATAAGCATTTCAAGGGCAAAAAATGTGAATTACTTCTTAAAACCCTAGTTCTATATCTAAAAAAACTGGTAAATTGGAAATAAAGTCAAAATGTGCTACAAAAAGGTTAAAAAATGGGCTAATATCTCATGCATGAAACATAACTTAGAAATATGCTACAATACAGAGAAATAATAATAAAATATCTAGATCTAAAAATTAGGCATTTCAGTAAATAGTTGTTGAACAAATTGAGATTAGTTAAAATGTATGTGCATAAAGGAAAAGTATCAAAATCCATACAAAATGGAGAAAACTATCTAATTACCCTACTTGAAAGATGGTGTTGCAAAAAGAAATCTTTGAGTGACTAAGTTCTCTCAAACAGGCTCCAAATCCTAGGCAAAACTTCAGGTGAACAATGGCATCTAAGCGAAACCTAAAATAAGATTTGAAGCTAAGCTATAACCAAGATCTTAGGTGATAATGTAGATCTAGATCTATCTCTTCTCCAATATGGATCCCTTGCTAGTTTTATCTCTTAGATATCAGCTATGCAATTTGGATGATCTCTCATGGAGTGGTTGCTAGGTATTTATGCTTGCAAGGGTATGCCATGGTTAGGTAAAAAGGGTAATCTAATGAGAAAAAACTAAAAATAAAAAGAAAATATAATTTTAAAAATAATTGAAAAATACTTTTCTAACATGATATAGTGCCTAATTCTTGTCTAATGAAAACCTTCTAAGAATAAGCTTATAGTTATATCATAATCCAACTAATAAGAGAGTCTAAGATCAAAATATAACTAATGAAAGGGCTAACATGAGACCCTCTAAAATATAAGCTAAAAATAAAAATATTAAATATTAATTCTCAAAACAAAGTATCCAAAAAAAGCATACCACAAACCAAAGTGGTACTCCATGTGTCAATGACCCATCTAGTGCCTAATAATTGCTAACTCAAAATTCCAACAAAAGGGGTTAGTATACATATGTTAAATTAAATGAAAAATTTAGAATACTAAAAACATAAAAATACTAAAACATATAACATCTTAAAAGCATAAAAAATACTAAAAATAAAAGCATAGCTCATCAAAGGTAAATAGCTCAAATCACAAAATCATAGCTCATCAAAGGGAAAAGATGATAAGGCATAAGACATAGGTTAGTAAACAAGACATTAGAGGTTCAAATCCCAACATACTAAAGGGTAAGGATTATCTAAGATAGGGGTGTTAAATTCATCTTATTCCTTTGTTTAAATGAACTAGTTCTTCTTAATTTGAGCTTGGAGTAGTTCACATTTGTTAGTCTCTCCTTGTCCAAATGAAGCCAAACATAGTTACCAACATAGCACAACCATCAAATTTTCTAAGAGAATATCCATAATTCATCATAAATGAACTTATAATAGTGATAAAATGGCAATATTTGTTGTAGGTAATATTAGAATGAGCCAAGAAAATTTTTCATCTATGTGGCTGATCTTCACAAAGATATCTCAAAATATTTAGCAATGATTTATTCACAACCTTTGCTTGTCCATTACTTTGTGGATGTTAGTCACTAGAAAAGCAAAAATTGGTACCTAGGAATTTCTATAATGAACTAAAAAAGTGACTTGTCAATATCACATCTCTATCACTCACAATGTTTAAAGGAATTGCATGTAATCTAATAAATTATTGGGAAAATCAATGAGCTACATGAGATGCATCATTGCTTCCATGGAATGTATCATTTTGGAAAATCTATTCACTACAACAAAAATAGAATCATGTCCAAAATATGTCCTTGGAATACCACACATAAAATCCATAGGAATACTCTCTCATGAAGTGTTAGAAATGGGCAAAGATAAATAGTGATCAATAATTCCCTTTCCTCTAAATTTTTAACCAAGATAACACTCCCTAATAAAGTCTTTAACATCATTTTGCATACTTGGCTTGAAGTAGGTTTTAGTGAAAAGCTCATGGATCTTTGTTTTACTCATATATCCAACCATATCACAAGTATGCTTCTCATGTAAAATATTTAACCTAGAATCACAATTAGGCATGCATAACTTTCCTTTCTTGAAGAGAAGTTCATGCTATAGATGACTGTGTCTTCATCTATCCACTTTACTAAATAATTGAGCATTGTGATCCTTTCAAATATTACCAAAATTAGTATAATATAAATACAAAGAAGTAAAGAACTTAAGTCCCTTGACTTGTGTACATAAATGATTTATGACATGAATTCTAGAAAGAGCATCTACTACCATATTACTTCTTCCACATTCATGCTTTAGCACAAAGTGAAATTCTTGGAGCTTCTCTAACCATTTTATATGCTTTGCACTTAACTTTTTTTGGAAATTCAAGATTTAAAATGCCTTGTATTAGCCAAAATAAAAAATTTAATTTCCAACAAATAATGTCTCCAATGTTTAATAGTCTTCAGTATAGCATACAATTCCTTTTCCTAGATACTATACTTTTGCCTTGATTCAATTAGCTTTTTTGAGAAAAATGAAATGGGCTTTACTTCAAAAATCCTGAAATTTTTTAAAATGGTAAGCACTGGGGAACTATAAATTTTTACCTTCAAGGCTTGGAATGATTTTTCTTACTCATCATCTTACATAAACTTAGTACTTTTCTTCAAACAAGATAGCATTGACCATTCAATAGAATTAAAATATCTAATAAATCTTCTATAAAAACTAGCTAGCCCAAAGAAAGAGCTTACCTCTCCAAAATTCTTTGGTGAAGGCCAATCTCTAATTACCTTGATCTTACAAAGTTCCATCTTCACCTAATTTTTGGAGATAACATGATTCAAATACATAATTTTCCTTTTGAGGAAGTGACATTTCTTTACATTTACCATCAGTTGAGGATCATGCATTCTGGAGAACACTTTTCTCCAATGTTATACATGCTCATCCTCATTATAATTATGAACAAGAATATCATTAAAAGATATAATGCAACATTTACCAATTAATTCTCTCAATACATCATGCATTAATCTCATAAAAGTATCAAAAGCATTAGTTAGCCCAAATGATATGACTAATAACTCATACAACCCATCTTGAGTTTTAAAAGTGGTTTTCCTCTCATAACCAAGTCTATTCCTTATTAGATAATAGCCACTCTTCAAATTAATCTTAGATAGGAGTTCAACATTAGTAATATTATCAAGAATATCATCCATCATAGGTGTAGGAAAATAAGACTTAATAGTTATCCTATTATCAATCCTAGAATCAATGCATATTTGCATCTCATTTGTGCCTTTCTTAGGAGCTAATACTTTTAGTACTACACATGGGGATATTTACTTCTGAATTAAACCATTTGAAAGAAATTCGTTGATCCACATTTGAAGCTTCTTCATCTAATGTGGACTCATCTAGTAGGCTCTCTCATTTGGTATGGTTACCCTAGTGTTGAATAAACTTAATAGGAGAAAGCCATTTTAATGAACCCTTGAATACATCACCAAATTATTGTGTCAAATGTTACACCACTATTTGAAGTTCACCTGCATGCTTCTTTTCAAATGTTGCAATTTTTGACATAATGATTAAACCATGCCTAGCTTGTTCATGAGCTTGAGCATATTCTTTCTTACTCAACAAAATCAAAATACATTAGTAAAAACATGTTTCTTAAATTGTAGTAAAGTAATAGAAACTAATTTGTGAATGTCATATATCCTAGGTATAGACCAAATATTTTTAACCATATCATCAGTAGCTTATTATCAAAATTTCAAGGTCTACCAAGAATTACATCAGCACAATTAATTGAAAGAATGTCATAAGATACCTTTTCATGATAGGAACCAATCCTAAACGAAAAAATATATTTTTCGTTCACATATTAATAATGATCTTTGGACAACCTTAGTAGAGATCACATTTTCTTGGGCTCTACCATCACTCAAAATATAAATCTAGTCTCTGCTATACAAACATCTACCTTCAATTCTAAAAAGTATTTTTCTATTAGGATCCTCAACATTGACATTTCCCATGAAGGTACAAGAATTAACTCTAGTGATATCTTCAATCATAGATGTATTAGGATTACCTTGACTTTTAGAGACTAAAGAATCCTTCTATATGGTTTGAAGTTTCTTTCCATTAGAGGCTTTTGGCTTTTTGCATTCCCATGCTTATAGAATATTTCTCCATAATTAAAGCATTAGATCTTACCAACATCTTTTCCTTTGAATGAATCCTTCTTGAAAAAAAATGTTGGAATCCTCTTTTAGTTTTCCTTGTGTATCTTCTTTGGCATTCTTTTCCTTAGATCCCTTTTTGCCTTTTGAAGATTTGGAATCTCTACCATTTGAAGGATTTCTTGATCCATTTTTTGCATATCCTTATAGCTTCTTCTCAGCTTTGAGATATAACTCAAATGCATCATCTAAAGTTTGGGCTTCATATAATATAAGTTCTTGCTAATATTTTTTTCTTAATACCAATTGTGGAATTTGAGGCTTGTTCATACTCAAACCATTACATCTTTGATTGATGGAATACCATTCAAAATTTCATGTAGTATTCTCTACAATTTTTGTTTCCTTGTCTTAAATATTTAAGCTGTTGTATTGCTTCTTACCTATGTCGGAATTAAACTATTATTTTATACAATATTACATAAGTGATCAATCTTTGATGGGTGAGCCATGGTTGACCACATAAGCATGAATTTCTCTTTCCCACCAAACTTGTACCTTATCCTCCAATTTGGTTTTTAGCATATGATACTCTTTATTTCTCATGAACATCTTCAAGTTCAAAATACTTATTAATAGTCTTGAGCCAAGAAGTAAAGAAATTAGTACCTTCTATCTCATTAAATATTTTGACCTTACAATATGGCATCCTTGGAATATGTCTAAAGGCCTTGGCAAGGGTGATCTCCATTTCTTCATTAATTTGTTCTTCTTGTTTTGAAACATGCCTACTATTCCTTCCACTTAGAATAATTTGCCTTTATGGTTAATATACACCTTTTGATGAATTATTCTCATCTTCAAAATCTTCAAGATTAATAGAAATATCATCTTTTAAATCAAGCATGGAATGATGGTCATTGGAGTAAGAAATCCTAGACTTTACATCTTGCTTAGATCTTCTTCGAGATGATGACTTATTTTCCTTATCTTCTTCTAGCTTCTTATGTTTCTAAAAAATTAATTGAAAACCCCTTCATCTCTTTCATGTCCTTGGAAAGAGATTCAATTCTCTTCCTTTTGGACTCCATGATGGAATTTGATCAAGACTTAAAATAGCCACATGAGGGAATTAAAAATCCATAAAAATATTGGAGTACCCACAACTAGTTTTAAAGTATCCACAATATGTAAGAAATTCTCAAAATCAATTTAAGCAATTACAAAGAAAAAATGAAATAAATCCTAGCTCAATCAAGTTAGTGGGTATTACAATTACATGAATTTAGAAAAATCCAAATCAATTAACCTTAAATATAGACCACAGTGATTTTTTTTTTCAAACTCTAAAAAGTGTAGGAGAGAATAAAATCCAAATTGGAATTATCATACAATTGAAGGATGAGAGTAAAATGATAATTACCTAACTCAAGAATTAAAGTGAAAAGATTTCATTTTCATGGCTAATTTACTCTAAGAACTAAATTCTCTTATACTAATCTAGTATAGACCTCAAGTACAATAGGTATTTAATTTAATTAGAAACTAGCTTTTATGAAATCAAGAAAGAATAAAGCATGAACACGAAAGAAATCTTCTTTATTCAATGCTATAATCATAGTACAAATTTTGGAATTATAACACAAATAAGTATGTAAAATAAGATCAAAGATAGTTTTCTCTCAGTCTCACAATCATCAAGAAAAATGCTTAAGGTGAGAAACTTAATGGGCTTCAACAATTAAGACACTATTCTACACTTAAGAGCTTCCAATACCATGGTAAATGGGGCTTGAACACTTTAGAAGAATCTTTGGTCTTTATATAGTCTTAGGTAACTATTTGTCTACCTCTCAAAATCTGCACCTTTTAAAATTTAAATTTTTTCAAGATAGTTAGTGCCTATAGGTTATAATAGCTTGCATCTTACAAACTACAATGGGACTATGACTCATAGCCCTTCACATTGGTAAATCATATTAGTTTTTAGTCACTATTTCTTTGAAGACTACAACTAAACTATGATGACTAATAGCACATAATTTTCTAACTACAACCAAACTATAACTCATACTCTTAGGCTACGACCTCTTATGCTTTCCATGGTCTCACACTCTACTGTAGAATCATGAAACATGAGAGATTTGACCTTAGGCAATGAACTAGAATAGACTTTAACTCATAGTCACTTGCAATTGCATACTTTGGTTTCTTGTAGTTTGTCATGGCGTAGAAGTGTTTTTCTTGACCCATATAAACATCAAAATTGAGTTTAAAATACATAATTATTTAACTTTTATCACTTCTAAGAATACTAAGGATGTAAAATACATCAAAGAGGTGGGTTAATCTCATCAAAAAAACTTCCTAGGTTACTTTAGTTTATGGTATTATCTTTATTTTATTGAGGATTATACTACTAAATTGGTTAACCTTCATCTTCCTCTATATCTATATCCTTTTCCATGTTCATTAAAGAAGTAGACTTGTTTAGTTATATTATCTTTCTTTCTTTCCTTTATGGTCTAAAGAGTTCTAATTTGGATCAATAGTTTATTGATGTTGAGCATGTTCAAGTCCTTTGAGATCATTATGTTCACCAAAGTGTTTTTAAATCTTGGATCTATGGAGAGGACTTGAAAAGCTTTATGTACTTTTTACCTATTTGAGTATTCATAGCCATATTCATTTATTCTTCTGATACTAATATAAATTCCTAAAAAAATGTTTTCTATATCTTCATATGGTTGTATCTCTAATGAACCAAATTCTTGTTTGTCAATAATTATTGTATTTTTCTATTCTCATGACATCCCATGTACTCCACCTAAAGAGAATCCCACATATCCTTTACACATTCATAAAGTGAAAGTCTTGATGGAATGATTTATAATTTACAATTAAGGATAATGGTGGAGGCTAAATTGGTTTTCTTCTTCTTGTTCTTCTATTTTCTCATCTATATTTTGGTCAAATTTTTAATTTTGTAAATGAATTCAAATCTAGTTTGTATAATTTCCTAGTAGTCATTAATTTTCAAGAGTCCTTGCATAAGTTTAATCTAAAGGTTGAAATCTTGATAACCATTGAAGATTATTGAGCACATAGGTATATCTTTTAAATTCATTTTGATTGAGGAGAAGAAATACTTACCTCTGATACCATTCTTGTTGAACTAAAGATGAAATTTTAGATTGAAATCTTCTTGGTATAATGACATTATAAGTTTTATGGTTACCATGAGTCAACCATGATATGTGGTTAGTGCAACTATGAGTTATGGTCTAAATACCATGAGCTTGCCATGAGTCATTATATATAAAATTAGAAAGAGAATTTTGATTATGAATACCATGAGTGCATCAAGGGTTATGGTGAATTTATCTTATTTTAATCATTCCTCACAAGGAAACCAAGAGTCATGGTTGAAATTTTTGATCAATCATAACTTCACCATGGATCATGGTAGACATCACAAAGCAATCTTTAGGTCATGGTATGAAGAAAATTAAAACTTGAAATGCCACAAGTCATGGTGAACTTCTAGTCTATTTCCTTGCAATACTACAACCTAATCATGAGTTGTGGTGAAAATTTTTTGATTAAAATTTAAATTTTTACAAGTTTAAATTTGATGAATTTTATATGCATGGGTTCTCCTTGACAAGTTTTCTTACTAGAAATAGTAAAATCTAAAGAATGTGCTCCAAATTATTGGTAAATTCAATATGATTTAATGGAGGCTCTTCAACTTTTATCTTGATGGCAATGACTTGTGAATTACTACTAATTTTTTTTTTTTGGGTGTATGAAAAGGTTGAATGCTCAAGAAGTTGTTGAATTGGTAGATGCTAGAGAATATATATAGATATTAAAGATATGTTATATAAATTAATTAAAAATGATGGAATATGACAAATTGTTGAAATACTAGAAAGTTGTGAAAGATGGAATGAATTAAAAATTTGTAAAGAAATTTTATTAATTATAAAACCAAAGTATTAGATGCTGAAAAGGGCTTCTTATTTATGTAAGAATATTGGGGCCATACTTGAAAATGTTAACCAACATTTCCCCATAGCTTGGAACCAAGAATAATGATAAAAAATTGATGAACTGGGGTTAGTTAAGAGTTTATTTGCCCATCAATTTAAACATTTTGAAAAAAATTGAACTTTTCTAATTTAACCTTTTCCTATTTTTATTAATAAAATGACTCATAAATTAACATTTGAATTTTAATAAATAGGAATTTAATGATGAATTTTGATGTCTTAATTATCTTTTTTTTTTAAAAGATGATGAAGTCTCTTTGCATGTCATACCAATAACAACATCATTATTATTTTCTATGTCATCATTATCTAGGTGTTAAATACCTTTGTTAGTGTGGGGTTCTTTAGAGTCATTTAATATCAATTTTTTCATTCTTGTATTAGTTAGAGGCCATAGGCTAGGCTATGGTTTGCCATCATGAGTTTGGATGAGCCATGATTTTCCCAAACTTTTCTCTTTGTATTTTAGCATTTATTTCTTAAAATCCTACAATTTCATGAGTTTTGGTCTAGTTTTGATCCCTCACCACAAGTTATGATGAAGTTATGGTTAAATATTTTAAGTTATTTTTATCATTTTCAGTCTTTTTAAGTGGAATCTTATCAATAATGAGTCATGGTCTAGTTATGGTCTTCCACCATGAGTCATGGTTAAGTTGTGGCCAAGTCATGTTCAAGTCAAACTTGTTAGCATTTCTTACTTTTTAAAGTAAACCACAAGTTGTGTTCAGGTCATAGTCTTATGATTCTATCATTATTTTATTTTTCATTAATTGGTGCTTAGTTCAATATATCTTAATATCTTTAGATGAAATGTGACACTATTTGGTTAGTCTAGAACATTTTGGAATTTTGAACTTGATCCTAGAGTTGATTGTTAGATTATTTCATAGCTTTCAATCATTTGGACTTATTGATTCATCTATTGTGTTTGTCCATCATCAACATTTAGTTTGTACATAATTGGATGTTTCTATGATTATTATTTAGAAGGAGCTAACATCAAGTTATGTGATGAATTGAAGATGAAATCCCTAGAGATGTTTAATATTTGATTCCCACTAGGATGCTTTAGTATGACTTTCATTATAGATCTCATCTTATACAAAATAGTAATCCTAGATTCATTAGTCTCATATATTATCTTCAAAACATGAGGAATGAGTCTAGGTGATGCCTCTAGCTTAATAGTTTAGTTTAAAAAAATTTAATAAATCCATACATATGGTAGTTTGACATTTGGTTTGTTTGAATAATTTTGTTTGGCTAAGTACTCATGACAAAATTTTGTATATTTGAAACTAAGTGCAGTATGCTAGCCTCTTTGTTTGTAGGTTGATGGATTGGAGTGTATAATTAGGTTTGATTAGTTATTTTTTTGAGTTTAAGATATATGTACATTTTGTGATCCATGAATGTTCGATGTGACATGTTGTACTGATAAGTTTGCAGATCATCATGCCTCTGCCTAGCTTACCATGAAACTTATCCTTGCAATAGTAAGAGGAGATGTACAAATTTCTCACTTATTCTATTTTTCCTTGCTCTTTTATTTTAAGTCATCATATCTAGGTGGAATAAGATGATCTCTTAAATTGCTATTGATTTTTGGGTATTATAAATGTTTTCCTTCTAGCTTTTAGATGATTATCTCTTTTGCATAATATGATATGTTTCCTTATCATTCATTATGTATTTGGATTCTAGATATTTTTATGTATTTCAAAACATTTTTAATACTATTGAATATTTATGGCTATACATTATTTTCAAACTTATATGCTCTATTATTAGCTTTACTTTAGTTGTAGTTTCCAGTTGTTATACCCACTTTTTTAGTTTTTCTTATAGCCAATACTAAGTATGAATTGACATTGTTTTAATTACTTCAAGCTTTAAAAAAGTCTAAAAATAGCATTATGGGATACTTTCCTAACTTCCAAAGACCTCCAAGGGTCATTTGAATTCATAACCTAGCTTATGATCTCCATTCTTGGTGATCCTGAAAAAGTTGGAGGAATCAAAATTTTTCTAAGTATTGGGGTTAACAAGAATCAAAACTTTTCTAAATGTTGGAGCTAATGAAGATTTCAAATTAGTTGCAATTCTAAATAATCCCACTTCTATCTCCTACATAAACTAGATCTTAGCAACAGTTTAATTCTATAGGACCCTAAATGGGACACCCTAGGCTACCACAATATCATAGGGTTTAAATTTAGCAAATTTGGTAATTTTTTAGTTCACCATAGATTAAGACTAAGTTTTTTTCCCATGTAGGTTTGAGGACCAAACTTCCCAAATACATCATAATGAGATACATTCTCAACTCCTAAAATTTTCCATGGATTATTTGTATTCATAATCTAGCTTATGAAATTCATTTTTGGTGATCCTAGGAAAACTCTAAAATGAAAATTTTTCTGTATTAAAGGTGATGTGGATTTTGAGGTAATCTCCATTTAATGCAACAAGATAAACCACCTTAAAAATAGTTTCATAAGATACATTTTCATCCTTTGAAGACCTCTAGGAAAGATTCAAGGTCATACCCTAGCATCATGGCTTTAACAATTTTTTAGTTAATCATAGGGGTATGATGAGTTATAATTAGACATGTGGCATCGATAGGCATGTGTCAACATAGCCCTGTCAAAATATCCCCATCAATGCATGGCTAGATACATCAACAGAGATGCATCAACACTAATGTAGGCAAGGCCTATATCAATGCATTCACTACTTGCATTTATGACATCTTAGATTCAATACCATAGCAAAGCTCTTTCAATTTCTTGTCTTTGAAGTTAGAATATTTTTCCTCTAAGTACTAGCAGTATGAATTAAAGAGATTGTATAGTACTTTATTCAAACACCATGTACTTGAATGCATTGGTGTGAATAGCAATAAAGTTGAGATTTGTTATATTTTTTGTGGCACTTAGATTAGTTTACTCTTTTCTATTTACACTTTACTTTTAATGAAATTTACATTCATGGTTTTAATTAATTAATATACTTAACCATAAATATGTAAGTACAACAACTTTGAGCATGATGTATTGTGCTTAGTAATCCTAGTAGCAGGCATTTGATACACTTAGTAATAGCCACTTAATACTAGTTTGAGATGTGTTCGGTAAGTGGGAATAGTTACTTCATGTTAGGCTAGTTAGTTGCTAGATTAGCTAAGGTTAAATAATTAATTGTTAAACCTTCCTTTACTCATCTAGCTATTATGATGAAAAATATATAAAATTACTTTTAAAAATGAACATCATGCACCTTAACTCACATTTAACCATACGTACTGATAACAAAAGTATGAGTTCAGAAGACAACAATCATATAGCTCCATAACTAATGGTCTAAGACTTTGGAAGATAACAATCATACAACTCCTTAACTCATGGTTTAAGACAATAGGCAAATTAGGAACTAAGTCCATGGAATTCGACTAGATTATTAATGAACACTTGTAATTCATATGGTTGGGCATATGGAATACCTATTGCTCATCATCTAGTTACAAAGATGTAAAGGTATCAGATCCCTATATTTGTATACATGAATGACTCACCATGTGAATTTTAGAGAGAGCATCTACCACCACATTACTTTTTCCTCTCATATGCTTTAGCACAAAGTGAAACTCTTATAGTTGCTCTATCCATTTCATATGCTTGATACTTAACTTCTTTTGGGACTTTGAGAATTACAATGGCTTCTGATTAATTAAAAGAAAAACTTCACTTCCTAATAAATAATATTTTTAATGTTTAATAGCCTAAAGTATAGCATATAATTCCTTTTCATATATACTATACTTTCTTTGATTCATTTAGCTTTTCTAAGAAAAATGCAATGGTCTTACCCTCATGTGATAAAACATCTTTAACCACAAGTCCACTTGCATCCACCTCTACTTTAAAAAGCTTGGTAAAGTTCATATTGGAAAGAATTTGAGCACTACACATTTTAGCCTTCAAGGCTTGGAATGATTTTTCTTGATTAACTCTCCTTGCCCCCCACCCATACCCACACACCCCCACCCCCATCACTGCCCCCTGCACCCCCTGCGCCACCCCCCTCCCCCCCCCCAAGAAAAAAAAAACTTAATACTCTTTTTTAAATAAGAAAGCATTAGCCATGTAATAGAACTAAAATATCTAATGAATCTTCTATAAAAACTAGCAAGGCCAAGGAAATATCTTACATCTCTAACATTCTTTGATGGAGGCCAATCTTTAATCACCTTGCTCTTACTAGGTTCCATATTCACTTGGTTTTTGAAGATGACATAACCTAAGTAAAAAATTTCTCTTTTGAGAAAGTGGCACTTCTTCACATTTATCATCAATTAAGCTTCATGTAATTTAGAGAATAACTTTCTCAAATGCTGCACATGCTCATCTTCATTTAACATATAAAAAATAATATTATCAAGAAAGCCAATGCAACATTTACCAATTAACTCTCTTAACACATCATGAATTAACCTTATGAAAGTAGCAGGAGCATTGATTATCCTAAATGGCATAACTAACCACTTATAAAATTCATATAGAGTTTTGAAAGTATTTTTCCACTCATCTCCATGCCTAATCCTAATGCAATGGTACCATTCTCCAAATCAATCTTGAAAAATATTTTATCATTAGTGAGAACATCAGGAATGTCATCCTTCTAGAAATAGGAAAATGGTACTGGATAGTAATCCTATTTACAATCCTTAAATCAATGCACATTCTCATCTCATCAATGTCTTTCTTAGGTACTAACAATGTTGGAACAACACATAGGGATATTAAATCCTTGATAAAATCATTTAAGAGTAATTTACTCACCTACCTTTAAAGCTCCTTCCTCTAATCTAGAGTCATTTGGTAGGCTCTATCATTTGGCATGAAGTTAATCTAATGTTGGATAGATCTCATAGAAGGAAGCCCTTCTGGTTTACCCTTAAATATAGCAACAAATTCCTATATCCATGGTTGAATTATTGTTACAAGTTTACTTGCTTACTCACTCTCATATGTCATAGTTGTTAACACAATGATGAAACCATGCATAGCTTGCTCATGAGCTCTAACATATTATTTCTCACTCAAAAAAATCAAATATGTATTGATAGGAACATTTTTCTTAAACTAGTATAAATACATGAGAATAAACTTATGAATGTTAACAAACCTAGGCACAAACCAAATATTTTTTCCCTTATTAAAAGTAACCTTATTGTCAAAGTTCCAAGGTCTACCAAGATTTACATTAGCACAATCAATGAAGAGAAGATTACAAGAACATTATTATGATAGGAACCATACCTAAAAGATAAAACACATATTTCTTTTACATTTTGATAATAATCTTTAAAAATCAATGGACTTTATAGGACTTTGGATGAAAAAATTTGAATAAACCCAATCTTTGAATAGCCTTGGTAGAAATTAAATTTTCTTAAGCTCCATCATCAATGAGAATATGAATCCATTCCCCACTAGATAAATATTGAGCCCCAATTCTGAAAATCATTTTTTTATGAGGATCCTTAACATTAACATTTACCACAAAAGTATAAGAATTAACTTCAGTAATATCCTGAATCATAGGTGCTTTAGGGCTATCTTGACTAGTAGAGATTGAACGATATTTCACTATGGTTTAAAGTTCTTTCTCCTTGAAGAATTTTGGCTTCTTACATTCCCATTGTTTATGGACAATCTCTCCACAATTGAAACATTAGATTTTATGATCATTTCCCTTAGATGAATCCTTCTTAAAAGATTTGTTAGAATATTTCTTTGGCTTCTCTTATCCATCTTCTTTGGCATTCTTCTTCTTGGATCCCTTTTTATCTTTGGAAAATTTGAAATCTTTGATCTTGGAAGAATTTCTTACACCATCCTTAATATAGGCTTTTGATGATTCATCATTGGTTGGCTACATTAACAAGGCCTCATCGATGCAACTGATTGCATCGACAAGGCCTCATCCATGAGGTCTTGTCGATGCATTTTGACCTACGTCAATGATGCCTCGTTGACATGGTATCTATCCATCACCTATAAATATGTGCCTACCAGCTACATTTATGGGAAGTCTAGATTTCAATTGTAGTGAGGCTCTTGCATTTTTTCCATTTGAAAGTTAGAATTTTTTCCTTAAGTGCCCACAATAGAAGTCATTGAGTGTATGCATCTTTATTCGAGCATTATTGTACCTAAGCATGACAATGTGTGCGGTAATAAAGATGAGCTTTCTAATAAACCTTTTAGCACTTTGGATAGATTAGCTCTTTTATTTATGCATTCAATGTTTTCAATTATTTGTTAACCATTCTCAATTATTTTACAATTATTTTCCAGCAATTGGCTTAATGGAATTATTCAGCTAGATAGATTAAATACATAAGTACAACCACTTTGAGTGTAATATGTATTCACTTGGTAATCCCAACAACATTATTACTTGGTATACCTAGTAGCATAACATTTGGTCACCCAGTAATGGATATGTGGGTTCAAGATGTGTACAAAAAGTGGGAATGGATACTTATGTTAGGATTAGTTAAATGATTAGTTAATTAGTAATTTAGATTTATTAATTAAACTCCTTTTTATCTACATTTTGAGCACTCACAATATAAAATACAAAATGATAAAAATCAGATGCCTCAGTTACACTTAACCATACCAACGAATGTCACAAGTGTAATTGGAAGGACAACAATTGACTTTAAGGTTGGATTCACTTCCTAAAAGGCTAGTGCACTGGAAATGATAAAGTCCATGGAATTTGACCAAATTGTGCATGAACGCCTATGATTCATATGGTTGGGCATAGGTGTTCCTCACCACTCATCACCTTCCAACTTCTTCTTAGCTTTGAGAGATAACTCAAATGTCTCCTCTAATGTTTGAGCTTCATAGAATGTAAGCTCTTATGTATACATCCTCTTTAAACTAATTATAAAATTTGAGGCTTACTTACACTTAGACCATTATATCTTTGTTTAGTGAAATACCTTGCAAAATTCCATGTAGTAATATTTAGCATTCTTGTAACTTTTTCTCAAATATTTGAGCTTTTAGATTGCTTCTTGCTTATGCTAGGACTTATCAAACTTTTGTTTCATCAAATATTGCATAAGTCATGAATATTTAATGAATGGGCCATGGTTAACCACATAAGAATGGCTTTCTCTTTCCCTTCAAGCCTGTGACATATCCTCCAATTTGATTACAACATGATACTCTTTTCTTTTCATAACCATCTTCAAGTTCAAAGTACTTGTTAATAGTCTTGAGCTAAGAAGTAAAAGAATCAATACCTTCCATTTCATTAAAAATATTGACCTCAACATATGGCATCCTTATAACATGTCTAAAGGCCTTGATAAGAGTGATCCCCATTTCTTCACCAAATTTTTCTTGTGGCTTTGAAATAGGCTTAAGATTCCCTTCCCTTGGAATTCTTGATTCTTTTGGTTGATGCATAACTTTTCAAGAATGATGAACTTCTTCATCATCATCATCTTTACCCTTATCTTCATGTTCTTTAAGATCAATAAAAACATCATCCTTTACATCTAGCATGTGTTGGCGACCGTTTGGGACGTGATTGCCAACAAGTTTCCTCTAACAGGATTTAGGTGCTTACTGGTCTCTGGCAACACCAAGGCCCAGATACCTCCAAATAGACTCAATAGTTAATGTGACTATGTGTGTGTGCTATTGCGGTATGTGGTTGTGAAAAATGAAATGATTGGGTTGTGTGTAAAACTATAAATGACTTATCTTAAAGAGATTTAGCCAACTTTGCAAAGTACTGTGAGTTGTTGAGAGTTCCTATTTTGTTCAATTGCCTAGTCTATGCAGTCCTTATAATACCTATTTGTAACCAATAAAATTTTGCAAAAACATTTGAGCACAACTCCACGAATCTAGTTCTAATTTTCCCTAGAGAAAGAAATAGTTCCACAAGAAAACTAGAAATAGAGCAAGATTCAATGGAAATAGAAAGAAAAGAAAGCATATTTGTGTTAAGATCTCAAATGTTTAAACAAGGTATAATGATATGTGGAAACACTTCGCAATAAAGCTATTCCAAATTCAATAACTGCAAATTGTTCAAACTTCCAAGGCTCAAATAATCAATTTCTTCAAGACAATCCTATTATGCTACCCAAAAAATTACTGTGTAAACTATCACGTACGAGACTCTATTTTGGCTAGATAATGGATGTCAACAATTGCATTCAATAGAACCTTCAAAAGACTTGACAATTTCTGATTGAAATACCATGGAGATTCACTTTAAAGATAAAAGAAGCTATTCTGGTCCTATCAAAATACCAAAGATTTTCTGAACCCTCTTGACTATTGAATCGTTCAACGGCTTGACTACATGCAGAGGCTCTCTTACAACAATCTCAATAGCGATTCTTATACATTGCACAATAATAAAATTCACTACTAAAATGCTCTTAAGGCTTTCAAACACAAGCTCTTCTATGGAAAAATTTTAATAGAAATTTTCTATCATGCAACAAGAACAATAAGAGCAATCTAAAAATCCCAAAATTACTTGCCAAGCATGATACTATCTAAACCACTAGCTAAACAATTTAAACAAAATAAAAAAACATAAGCATAACTCACTGGACTATGACAAAGAGGCTGAAATGTTGTCTTTAACAAGTCATCTTACAAGAAATCTTTCGCAATGTCTTCTTTTCAATCTTCCTCCAAGACCCAGAGTGAGACCTCCAAGTGTGTTTTCCTCTTCTAACCCCTGAAGCCTTTTTATAGGGTCTCATAGGTAGTTAGATATTCCAAAATATCGTGGGTAACTTCTCTCCCAAGTAAGGAAGTTATAACTTGCTCAACAAGTTAGGAGATATTACTTGCCCAACAAGTTAGGAAGTTGTAACTTATATATAAAGTTAGGAGAAAATCATGCTAACATTGGCATGTGTAAATATTACAAATATTGCTTTTATAAGCAACAACCTATATATATATAAATAAATCCAAGATCTCCATATTATAAGAGCTGCATACAATTGTCATTTTATTTTTATTTAGGATTTTAATTACCCATCGTGTATAAAGCCTTAGTAATTCATTTGAGATAATTAAATTAATGTTAGGTCTTTAATAAGTGCTCCATACAATTGTTGCATGTAAGAAAAATTTGCTGAAATTATTTTTTTTGCCACCAAGCCATATGAAATTAAAATTTTATTTTGTTACTTTGATTTAGCGCATTCGGTTTTGTACTTGCTTTTAGACTCATCGGCATTGGCTAAATAATCTCTTGGTTCCACTGATTCAGTTGTGCACCTATCTTGTTGTGTTTTCGTGTCTCTGTGGTAGCACTTGATAGATTGGTAATAACGATGATGAACGCGTTGGCATCGGGTGCTACTATGTTTCATAAAAACTGTTGTTTTTGTAACCTTTTTCGCCGTGTTGTATTTACGGATTTTGAAAGCATCTATCATCTCTGCATTCATCTTTGTTATCTGTGTGAAGATCACATATCACCTTCTCTACCATTATGTTTGAATCATGTTTCCTTTTCTGCCTTTGAATTGATATTTCTTTTGCATGTTTCCCTTTCTACAATTTGGCTTTGGTATCTGACTTTCTTGAAGTTGAACTAAGATTAATATCTGAAACAGGAGAGTCGCCATTATCAACAGCATCTGTCTCTGATGAACTACTTATGTCTTGCTTTTTGTTTTTGAATTAACCCATATGTATGGCTTGTTTTTGGATCTTTTCTTCAACAAGCTACCATCTTTTCTCTTTTTGACACGCACATTAGACAATGTTTAATATTATTAATTTCCATAGAATAAGCTTGGTCACTAGAGAAGGCTAGTCCTTTGTTGGCCATGCAACTATTATCAGCATCCAACTTTGCTTTTGAGGAGCTTCTTTGAGAAAAAACATCTTTCTATACCATAATATGGAGCATCCTTGCAGGCATCTAATTGACCAGAACTTTTTACATTTAATGTCCCTATGCTTCTTGATTCCAGTAAATAGCAATGACTTCCACATGGCACTAGATCTTCTTCAGAACTGCTCAATGGTTGCTTTTTTTGACAAGTTAAAATAACACCTTGTGAAAAAAAATCAAACATCATTGACAAAATAAATTATCAACTGAAATCATGGAAGCATTGAGATTCTTTCCAAGAAGCAATTCACAGATATCCTCTATGCTTTGAGGAACAGGTGCATGACGTCGACAACAAAGACATGAACCAAATGTTGTAGGCTGCCGCCAATCATTTGTTGCCCTTGTTTTAATTTAGTTTGGATTCACATCATGCGGCACAGGTATTATCAGTGAAAATAAAAATATCAACCCTTATTTTGGAAACTGCTGTTGGTTGTAGACGTGGAACTATCTTCACCGAAAATTGTGGGAAGTTTTTTGATTGGTATTCATCATGATGCATTTGTTTGTAGCAACACTACCCACATTGGTGCTAGTGCCGTTAGGGTACCGATTTTGAATGGGCTGCTGGCATTTGTGATGACAATAACATTTCTGGTACTCCAGCTGCCGAGTCCTCCTGCTGTGTACGACCTGATGGAATTTACCAACTTTCTCCCACTCCGAACAGTGCATCAATGTTATTAACACTAATTCCATTCCACTACAAATTTCAAAATCCATTAATCACTGCTACCGTAGTCCACTTCCTAGTTCAATTTTCACGACAATTATCTCCAAGAATGCATATTGTAGAGAGAAGCCAATGATTTTACACTCTAAAAGTTTCTAAATAGATTGAAACAATATCTCCACATCTACACTATAAAATTTCCCTAGAACGTTCTTTCAAAATATTGGCAGAAAGTGTCAAACAGTGTGACAGTTCTCCTAGCCGTTCAATACTACCAAACTTTAAGGTAGCCATCAATAAACACCTTAACAATGGTGGTGGCGAAGTGAGGGCTGCCATCATCGGAGCTGAGAAAAATGAGAGCTTGCTCTTGCACCTACTTCTACTGGTGTTTGTTCCATTTTCCTGTGTTGATTTCTTTTTGGAAGGTTCTTTTATAGAGTCCAGAAATGGCCCTTGTGGCCTAGAAGTAGGTAGCCAACTACCTGTTTTGTCCTTAACACTAGACGGCAATTATCTTAATCATATTCCACGATGCCGCCGTTGCACTACCGTATGATCAATAAAAAATTCCATTTTGATCTCATCCGATGTAATCAAAATTCTATACGATTCCCAGCATTATTCATTATTTTCCAATGGTTTTAAAACATATTGGTTGTTTTGAATATTGCCTTTTTCTAGTATCTACTTTTGTTGTTCCATGAAATGGCCAAATGTACCAACAACATGGAGTGATGACCATTTGATGAAGAAACCTTAGATTTCACATCTTACTTTGATCTTCTTCATGATGATGGTTTATTTTTCTTAACTTCTTCTAACTCCTCAAGCTTTTTAAAAATCAATTAAAAGAATCCCTTCATCTCTTCCATATCCTAAACAAGAGATACAGATGTCTTCTTCTTGGATTCTATGATCGAATTATATCAAAATTAAGGTACCCACAAGTAGGAATTAAAAAATCCATTAAATTTTATAATATTCAAATAACCATAAGGTATAAACAACCTAAAAAATGAATTAGGTTTTAAAAAAATGAAACAAACTCTAGCTTAATCAAGCTAATGAGTATCACAAATGGATGAAATCTCAAATATCCAAATCAATAAGGCCTAAAGGAGGATTACAAATCATAATTAGGTAAAATATGAAAAAATCAATAGAATTCTTTCACAAAGGACAATAATTAAAGAATTCAATTACTCAACCCAAGGACTGAAGTGAAAAGATTTCATCTTCATGGCTAAATTTCTCAAAGAACCTAATGCTTTGATACCGATCTAGTGCATACTAGTCTGAACAAGCACCAAATTTCCTTAGAAACTAATAATAATGAAATAAAAAAAATTAAGCATGAACAAGAAAACAAACTTCTTTATTCAATGTCAAAATGAAAGTATAATGTTCAAAGAGTAACATACAATTAGGATTTGAAGCAAGACCCAAGAAAACCCTCTCTCACTCTTACAATCCTTGAGCACTATGCTCAAAATGAACAATCACAATTGATCCTACTATTAAATACTCTATCTCTTACAAGAGCTCCAAATGCAACATCAATGTAGGACAACCATATTAGAGACTCATATGACCTTTATATAATCTCAAGTGACCATTTCTCTCCTTCTTGGAATTTGTGTTATTCATAAATTTGATTTTTAATCACACTACTAGTACCTATGGGTTGTAACAACTAACAAAAGCCTAATCACAAGGGGACTATAACTCATAGTCCATTGCACTAGTAAACCTCAACATTTTTGAAACGCTAGTTCTCTTGGGATTGCAAACTTGTTACAAGTAACTGTAGCTCACAGTCTACATACTATGAGCTCCTATGTTTGTAGCTACTTTACACTCTGCTGAAAGTCATAAAGAAACTATAACTTCTCATTGGATGACCAATTGTAGCAAATTATGAGTCACCATCACTTGTAGTGGCAAACTGCAACCTCTTATGGCCCATAGTGGACTTAGTTTCCCAACCATGAAAAACATCTTTGATGACACCAAGAAGAGATTCAAACATAGACATATTATTCCCATGACTCCTACAGACACTAAGAATACAAAATCCATCAAAGAGCAAGGTTGATGTCCTCATCATTTAGCAATATTCTTAAGTAGAAGCTCTACTTTTAAAAATTACTATAGCTATTCTTGTTGGGCTTTGCAATTTACTAGAGTATGTCCATGCACTTCATAGTGGAAACAAGTCCTAGGATCTGGGAGTTATGCCTCATCTCTATTTTTCAAATTTTTCACATGAAAGTACATTTCACAAGAATATTCTTATACTTTACCCTAATGGTAAGTGTACCTATTTTACTTTTGAATTTTACTTAGTCCTCTTCATAGGATTTTTGCATAGGCATCCAAACACAAAACCTAGCAAGTGTCATTCTAGATAGGCTTATTGTGACATGGTCCAATTTAATGAGTTATTCAAAGCCAACTACCACCTATTCTAAGAGACTAGTCTCCTAAAACTCCATTAGATAGGTCAACCTAGACTAATGAGTGGCGAGGTACCCCTACACTCAACCATATGAATACGAGCATCTCACGTGCGATCCGGTTGAACTCCAAGGACTAAGTGCTTACATGCCTTAATGGAACACTTAAGGTTAATCAATCGTTGTCTTCCCAGACTTACTTGTATTGTCATGGTTGTATGGTTAAGCCTGAGGTGTATGATTTTTATATCTTTTATCTTTTTAATGTCTATGCTAATAGGGAAAAGGTGAAGAGAACTAAATGACTAACTTTCATTCACTATTTACTAACTAAGTTCTAATGTCCTAGCACCAGTATCAGTTCCCACTTGCCACACACACCCTAAACTAGTGCAACACTACTAGGATTATTAAACGCTACTCGTTACTGGGTTACCAAGCGTTACACACATGCTCGAAGCAGTCATACTAAATGCACTTAACTAGGAGGGTCAAGGGTTGAGAGAGATTAATTATCTAGGAAAGCATTTAAACAATTAGCAATAATTAAATCCTATTTAGCTTAGTCCACATGCTGCAAGGTTTATCAGAAAGTTCATCTTTATTGCTGTACACAAATGTGTGCTTAGGTACAATTTGCTCGAATAAAGATCCGTTCACTTTAAGACTCCTACTATGGGCACATGGAAATTATTCTAACTCTAGAATGGTAAAACTGCTATTGTTTGGCTAAGGTCTAAGTCTAGATGCCTAAAGCATGGAAAGTTGCCTCTTATTTATAGGCATTGTGGTGGGCTAAAACATCGCATATGCGATATCGTAGGGGCAGACACGATATCGCGGCTATGATATCATGTATGCGATATCATGGCTCATCATACCCCCATGACTGAATAAAAACTCATCCTTGAGTTCCTTACAAAATATTGGGAAGGTATGGGATTATTGACTTGAATGACACTAATAGTGAATGGGGTGACATGTGAACGGATCATCATTACAATATATGACAAAATTGGTGTTCATGAAAATAAGAGTGAACACTATACACATTTGACATCTAGCCTTATTTGGCAACTGAGAGAGAAGAGAGAAGAGAGAGAGAAAAGAAGAAAAAGAAAAGTTTGTTGCTATCGATGCCAAGATTGCACCTTCCGTTGTTCATCCATAAGTGCACCATCAATCTTGTTCTTTGCATAACTGCTTTAGCATCAGTCCATTCTAAGTGTTTCCTCCAGATCTAATCCATTTTTGTATGATTGTCATCTGCACACACAACACAATCTTATATTACCAAGGGTAAATGAATCACAATGTAGTTGATACCTTGCCTCAGTGTAAGGTCCATTGGTTGAGTTGTGATATGGCTAATGTAGATTTTGGAGGTATAATACTCGTGACTACCAAAGGTCTAGCGGCTAAGAGAAAATTAAAAAAAATTGGACTAGGACCCCCATGACTGAGAGTGAACCTCTAGTAGTGATAGAATGAAAAAAGAGAAGGAATAAGAAAGATGGAGAAAAAAAACAACGGTAATGCCGATAAAATGGATGTCAGGGATGGAAATGAACAAAATAAAAGTTGATTGCAAAAAATTTTTAAGGGAAAGAAATTAACGAATGGACCAAATAGGAATGCCAGTGGGTCCTCCCCAAAGCAGGCTCATGCCCTTAATGCCCTGACAATCCTGCATTCAAAGAGTCCAGAGGCTCTGGAAATGTCACTTGAAAACAAGAGTTAAAGTCTTAACCACAAGAGTTTACCAAAAAGAAAATAATGCATCAACCAAAATATGGACTATTGATACAATCGGCAATGAGGTAAAAAAATGGAGAAAGAAGGATGGAAAGAAGAGAATGGAATGGAGTCTCAAGAACAAGGTGGTGTACAACCCCTTTGTTGGTGACCATTTGGGACGCGACCACCAACGAGTGTCCTCGAATAGGATTTAGGTGCCTGCTGGTCTCTGGCAACACCAAGGCACAAATACCTCTAAATAAACTCAGTAGTTAATGTGAGTATGTGTGTGTGCTGTTGCGGCATGCAGTTGTGAGAAATGTAACGATTGCGTTGCATGTAAACTACAAATGACTTACTTTAAAGAGATTCAGCCAACTTTGCCAAGTACTGTGAGTTCTTGAAAATTTCCTATTTTGTTCAACTGCCTAGTCTACGTGGTCCTTATAATACCTACTTGTAACAAATAAAATTTTGCAAAAACATTTGAGCACAACTCCGCAATCTACTCCTAATTTTCCCCAGAGAAAGAGATAGTTCCACAAGAAAACTAGAAATAGAGCAAGATTCGATGGAAATAAGCAGAAAAGAAAAGAAAGCAGATTTGTGTAGACCTCAAATATTTAAACAAGGTAAAATGACACGAGTAAACACTTCGCAATAAAGCTATCCCAAATTCAATATCTACGAATTGTTCAAACTTCCAAGGCTCAAACAAGCAATATCTTCAAGACAATCCTATTATGCTACCAAAAATTGCTGCGTAAACTACCACGTACGAGACTCCATTTTGACTAGATAATAGATGTCAACGATTGCATTCAAACAGAACCTTTAAAAGACTTGACAATTTCTGATTGAAATACCACGAGAATTCACTTTAAAGATAAAAAGAAGCTATTCTGGTCCCATCAAAATACCAAAGATTTTCTGAACCCTCTCGACTACTGAATTGTTCAACGGCGTGACTACAAACAGAGGCTCTCTTACAACAATCCCAATAGCAGTTCCCACACGTTGCACAATAATGAAATTTACTACTAAAATGCTCTTAAGGCTTTTAAACACAAGCGCTTCTATGGCAAAATTTTAATAGAAATTTCTATCGGGCAACAAGAACAGTAAGAGCAATCTAAAAATCCCAAAATTACTTGCCAAGGATGATACTATCTAAACCACTAGCTAAGCAATTTAAACAAAACAAAAAATGAAATGCATAACTCACAGGACCATAACAAAGAGGCTGAAATCTTTATTCTAGCAAGCCATCTTTCAAGAAATCTTCTTTACAAATCTTCCAAGTGTGATGTGAGACTTCCTTTTTGTTCATATCCTCCCCCTTGACCCCTAAAGCCTTTTTATAGGGTTCAAAGGTAGGTAGGGTAGTTACAATTTCAAAAATATCCCAAAAATATCTCACCTAACTTTTCTCCCAAGTAACTTAGCCAACCAATGAGGAGATTACTTGCCCAACAAATTAGGAGGTTACTTGCCCAAAAAGTTAGGTAAGTTACAACAATATTGGGTGGTTTCAACCACCAAAGAGATAAAAAGGTTGCAATTGACAAGTGGCCTTGGTGTTTACATACATCATAGATTAAGGCTAGGAAGTTACAACTAGATAACATCATAGTTAAAGGCTAGGATTTTATTATTTTATCATTTGGAAATGTCCATAAATCCTTCTCCTTTTTCTTAAGTCATTATATATTTGTATTTGAAAAATTAGTCTCCTTTTGTCGTCAAACCAAAACTGTACTTGTTTGCTTTAGTTGTGATTGGCTGCCTTCTTCATCATTGAATGTAACTACTTCAACAGTAGCGTCTGTGTCCTGTGACTTGGTGAGGGCCCTCGCCTAGAACTCTGCTCGCGCGCTGTGCCTCCTGTGGCCGCGTCTGCTGCTAATACTCCGCCCGCGCATAGTCCTTTTCGCTGCCGTTCGTAGGTGTCTGAGGCACCTAAACTCTAATAAGCCCTTTCCGATGGCATCCACGCCCGATTTCGTACAAATGGACTTGCTAGGCGAATCCTGAGGTTGTGCGATCTTCTTTTTCTTTGTCTTCAAACCCCAGTCGATCGGGCTGAGCTTCACGTGCGTAGATTTTCCTCTTTCTTGGATCCTCCACCGCTTTCGACCTTTCTGCACCCGCTACTACGCTCGCTGCTGGTCTTCTCTGCGCTTGCTGCTGGTCTGCCGCCCGCGCGCTGTGTGTCTTTTCGTTGCCATTGCTCTGTTGGAAATTTGGATTCAAACTCGAAACCCTGCAAACCCTTGCTGTAGAAACCTGCAAAAAAAAACAAAAAAAAAACCCTGATGGCCTCACTATGCCAATGCCGCGACCGCACGTTTCTGTTGGCATACGTCCACAACACCGCGCCGGTGCCACCGCCGTCCTCTGTTGCCATTTCAGGCTCCTGCATAAGCAACCTTACGGCTCTCGTCAACCTAAAATTATCTGAAAATAATTTCCATGGACGTCTTCTTTCCTGGACAGGCAGCTTCCGTAAACTGTAATTTTTGAGCTTCGCTTTCTTCCAATTTAGCGGGAACATTCCAGTGTCACTCGTCAATTTCTTCCAACTCGATTTTACACATAACGGATTGATAGGCATAACACCTTCTTCTTGGATAGGACAAGTCAGTCAATTTGGTGAGCTTCTGGCCAAATATGCAGGACATGGATGTGTTTTCCAACTTCATAACTAGAAGCATCTCTGCAAGCTTAGGAAATCTGTCTTCTCTCTATCGGCTTCAATTGGATGATAATACGTTGAGCTGCAGCATCCCTTCTTAGATTGCAAATTTGAAGTCTCTGCAGGATCATGGTCTTTGAGACAACAAATTACTTGGCAAGATTCCCACTGAAATCTCTCTCCTAAACCATACGCTGTAAGTGAAACATGTTGCCTCCTCATGATGGGTTGTTCCAGATGCTTTTGCCAGAGGCAGATGACCTTGAATGTACCTGGATTTCAGGGGCATTTCATAGCCCAAACGATATAACTCTCAATTCCAAGGCATTATTTAGTTTCTTCTACAAGTTGCCTTACATTCATTACCCTCCCATACCTTATGGAGGTCAACTAAAACCACTTCTTGACTTGTACATCAATACATGTTTGTAGATCTAGTGAATGCTTCTTTGGCACTAAAATAGCCAACACCTCTGAAGAATCTTCATCCAATAGAATATTGGCAATGTTAGTTATATGACTAGCTTCACAACCTCACAAAGCCTGCTCCATTAAATGGCCAAAATGTGCCAACACCCTTTTGTATTAATGGTTAATGTGACTTAGTAGATCTCATTCCAAATCTAGCCTCAAACAATCCACATCCAATGAATTCACATTAATACATTTGGCCAATCCATCCACCTGAAGTAACAAGAATGCTTCCGCCAAAAAGTCACTACGATTCCGACGAAACAAGAAAGGAGAAAGAAGGAAGCAAGAGGGGACCTTAGTTAGAGGAAACATGTTTATTGAGTTTGATAACTAGTTCTTATAGCCTAGATGATTATTTCTTCTAAGGGATGTGCTTTGAATTTCTACTTTGTTGTTTTTTTCTTTTCTTTTTTACATGAGAACCACACCATGCAAAGACTTTATTATTTTTATTAGCTCAGCTTCCTGATAATGGAGCAGCATCAAAATGGTACAGAAGACTCAAGAAGAAAACATCCAAGCACCCAAGAGAATGGCCAGCACAAATGCATCAAATCCCCTTAAAGTCACACCCTTTTCAATCCTTGAGTCCTTCCTCAGTTTGAGAAATACCCAATCACTCATTCGTTGATAGTTCTTATTATTGAAAGAAAGGGACTGTATAGTTCCAAGCCAAGAGAGATCATAGAATTTCGTGGATGCATGGATGACGTGGACTCATTGCCTATTATATCAAAAGAACCATACCTTAGCATCAACATCATCACTCAAAGGTAAAAATCAAACATTAGCAATCAATGGAATACAGTTCAAACTATCTTTGGGAGCACTTATTAGGTGACAAACTTAACAAAATAAATGAACACACAAATAACGAAAAAGTATGAATGATGTTGCAAAACAAAAAAGAAGAAAAGTTAAAGAAATTTGTACAACAAAAATGTGTAAAAAAAAACTTAAAAAGGAATTGAGGGCCTTGATTGATTAGCATAGGTGGCCATCTCCTCCATGACTGAATTGAAAGGGGGAGATCCAAAATAACGAGCGAGGTTGTCCTCTCTCCGATGTGTTATGTGCACTAATCATTCTAGATTCATGATAAGGTTTGGTCTGTTGTACATTGATGAGTAATCTTTTATTGAAGTGCTTGTTTAAATTTTTTAGGAATTCCCAGCTTCCCCCTATTGATGTTTTCAGGTTAAGGGTTGGAAGTTGGTGACACTCTTACTCCAATGCATCTATGCTTTCGACATGGGTGCTAGTTGTTCCCTCAGTTAGTTCCATGCATGTTGATGGGTTTCTCTCTTGATCAGCTATCAACCACTGGGTGTTTTCTTGTTGTGTGGTTTCTGCATGCAGACACTTGTGTATGTTAATCTCTTGGGCACACCAGTTGCATGCACACAATGGTGAACATTCTTATACGCAATCACACCCTGTATCACTGTATGTGATGCATGGAACTTTCTTCCTCTCGATCTTCCCAAAAGTGTTTTTCTTATATATTTCTAGGGAAAGATCGCAAATTCCTAGGCATGCATTTACGGTACTTAGCCATGCCCTTCCCATTATTATTGGGAAGTCCCCTTTATCATTGTTTACTTGTATCACTAGGAAATTAGCTGGGTATGACCATCCACAGATAGTGGTAACAATGTCCTCCACCAGTCCCAAGGGAACAGTGATGGACTGGTCAGCTAGCTCCAAGCAAATATTGCTCTTCTTTAGTGGAGGTAGGTTCCAAGCTTTATACATCTCTTGTGATATTAAGTTGACTCCAGAACCTGAGTCCAGAAGAGCTTTACATGGTTCATTCCTAGTGAATTGGATATAGATTAAAGGACTTCCAGGGTCTGCAAATTTCCTGGGAAGGTGACCCACCTTAATCCAATTAGTGACGGTATGTGTTAACATAACCGTGTGTGTTGAGCTTTGTTTTTGGTTTGAAGGGAGCTCTGAAGCCTTATTTGATGGAGAAGCATTCAGAGGCTCAACCACTTGTGGTTGTGAGAGCTTGTTTGGGTTGTTGGTTTTGAAGAAAGGTCTTCTCTTTGTGCAATTGTCAGAACCAGCAGCAGGTTGAAGGTTTACAGCTCTTATAGCATTGCGTTGCTGTGGCGCATTGTTGGAGTGGATGGTAATGGCGCTATCGGTGTGAGAGTTGCGGATGGATTTGGAGGATGGTATGTATGTGATGTGTCTCCCCTAGGAGAAGGCGTCCTATAATACTCTTGAGCTTGGTAGTGATGTTGTGGGGTCATGTGACCAACCAAGTCACGTGGAGAAATTGGCTGCTGCACGTAGTGGCCATATGGATCTAGTTGCCAGTAAGGGTATTCTTGCCTTGGTGATGGCATCCCCCATGACTGTGGGTATTTCCACTATTGGTGTTTCTCAATAGGTTGTGGTAGAGTTCCACTTGGATAATACATTAATGGTTGGTGGAACTACCTTGGGTCACCTTGGGAATAAGGTAACCATCAGGGTACTTGTCATTTGTTAAGTTGTGGGTTAAGTGCATACACCCCAGAGTCTTGCAGATGTGAGATTATTAGGCAACATCCCTTAGGATGGTCATACTGGCATATCTTACATCCACCATCATTGTCCATATCAGAATCCACAACCTCTTCGGTGATGGCCATTTATACTTACCTTTGTTACATGCATGGTCCAAATCCCTCTTTTTCTTTTTGTCATAGTCACTACTTCACTCTTTAGAATCCTCTACGATTTTGAGAACAGTTTCAAATCTACTATCTAAGGAGTCCTACATTTGGTCTACCTTTGCCGACACTTCTATTGTTAATTTTTGGAGTGGCAAGGTTTTCCTATTCATCATCTCTTCGAGTGGTGACTCTTCCTCCTCCTCACAGAATCTCACTCCCCTTTTCAGAGGGAAGGATCGCGGTTGTACTCTTCCGCACTTTCTCTCTTACATAGCTCCCCTTCTTCCTTAGCTACTTGCTCCAACAATCTATCGATTTGATGGAACCAAAGCTTTGATAATCTCCCTTGGGCATATGTTCCAAGGGTTCTCCTGGTTTCATGCCTAAGTCCATCTACGAGATGGCGTAGTTGATCCTGCTGCGAGTAACCATGGCTTGGGCAACGATGTAATAGTGCATAATATCGGCCCATGGCAGCATCCAAGGATTCATGAGTTCCCTACTTCCATCCTTGGATTTGCTTTCACAGGTTGGACACCCAGGACTACGTTTGATACTTATCGTTAAAAATTTCTAACATCGTACTCCACCTTCAAATGGATTCTAATTCTAAGGATTGGTACCAGCTTTCTACTTCTTTTACTAGTGTCCTTGGAAACAACTTTAGATTTTTCCAATCGTTCTCAATGTTTTGCAAGGCACATGCATTGTGAAATGCTTGTAAATGGTTCTAAGGACCAGCGTTGTATCCCCCCTCAAAGCATGGGATATTATTCATGTCTAACCTCTTGATCCTGCTATCTTTTTGGTGCCTTGTAGGAATCCTCACAACCTCCATGATGTCTAACATGCTTCGGGTTACAAGTAGGGGTTCTTCATGGTCATTTCTTTCATAGCGTCTGTGATGTCTACACAGTTCCCTACTCTCCCTTCTTCCATGCCATGATTCTCTAGAGTGCCCTTGTCCTTGTCCTTGAATCTCTCGTCAAGGTTTCTCACTATGTTTACCCTTATCCTCATAGTTAGGTTCCTTATGACTATGTCTTGATACTGAAGGAGAGGGTGAATGTGATGATGAAGGTGAAGAAGAAGGAGAAACATCATCATGATGATGTTTCCTACCTTCTCTTCGATGGTCCTAGCCCCAATCGTGATGACAATCAGAATGTCCACCCTTGTCATGTGTTTGTGTTCCCTCATTGAACACTTGGTGTTCGTGGGGATTAGAACTAGGGTTGTGAATTGTGGAGTGAAGGTTCTGATACACCACCTCCTCACCATCATTAGGAGGGGGAACATCATTTTTTGGAGAACCTATTGAAATAGGTTCACCACCCTCAATTTCTCTTAAAACGGGTGGAGCATTATGGGGTCCTTTTCCCTTCAAATATGTGTGATAACTCTCCTACCGCAAGTCCTGTTGACGTTGTGCTTCTATGGGATGGTAGTCCCTTGTGTCATAATCACATGCAATGTACTCTGTGTACAATTGTAACGTGCCTATTCATGCAAGAGCACGAAGGAGCGTGTTGGGGACTGCTCAGTCTAGAGGCAACACTATGTTACCCTCAAAGTCTCTCCAACGCAGTTCTTCATCTTGATGGAGAATAAAGGTAAAGTTGGGTATATACTCATCATAATGAATATATACCACACAGAATTGTTGAGGAACTGGCAGATTTTGGTTATGTGTGTTATGCCACTGACTGTCTCAAGTGTTGTTCCTAGGCAATGAAGTGCTTTTGTGCGAAGAAGAAGACATTTTTGTCTTGTTCGGTGTGTTGTTTACCGTTATCTTATATTTTTTTCTTTTCTTTTCATCAACCCTAAGGGTTCATTCTAGTATCCCAATAATATGAATGATCTCCTATGTTCTACATAGCGTACAAACAACTAAGTCCTTGGGAACGATGCCAATGATGAGTGGCGAGGTACCCCTACACTCAACCATACGAATATGAGTGTCTCATGCACGATCCGGTCAAACTCCAAGGACTAACTGCTTATGCGCCTTAATGGAACACTTAAGGTTAATCAATCTTTTTCTCCCCAGACTTACTTGTATTGTCACGGTTGTATGGTTCAGTAAGCCTGAGGTGTATGATTTTTATATCTTTTATCTTTTTAATGTCTATGCTAATAGGGAAAAGGTGAAGAGAACTAAATGACTAAATTTCATTAACTATTCACTAACTAAGTTCTAATGTCCTAGCACCAGTATCCGTTCCCACTTGTCGCACACACCCTGAACTAGTGAAACGCTGGGATTGCCAAACGCTACTCGTTACTAGGTTACCAAGCGTTACACACGTGCTTGAAGCAGTTGTACTGAATGCACTTAACTAGGAGGGTCAAGGGTTGAGAGAGATTAATTATCTAGAAAATCATTTAAAAAATTAACAATAATTAAATCGTATTTAGCTTAGTCCACATGCTACAAGGTTTATCAGAAAGTTCGTCTTTATTGTCGTACACAAATGTGTGCTCAGGTACAATTTGCTTGAATAAAGATCCATTCACTTTAAGACTCCTATTGCGGGCACATGGAAATTATTCTAACTCTAGAATGGTAAAACTTCTATAGTTTGGCTAAGGTCTAAGTCTAGATGCCTAAAGCATGGAAAGCCGCCTCTTATTTATAGGCATTACGGCAGGCTGCGATATCGCATACGCGATATCCTAGGGGCGAACGTGATATCGTGGCTCATCATAGACCCATATAGGAACTTTCTAGAAATTTTTAGGGATATAATTATGTACTAAGGTGTCATTTATCTAGCATGAGCTCCCATGCACTAAAGAATCGTGGTTCTTTTGTTAGAATCTTATCTCTTATATTTGTAGAACCAAAGTCAAACCATAAGAGACTAGTGTGAAGGATGATAGCCTAGACATTAAGGCCTTTCCACTTGAAAATCATTTAATCTCTAATCTAGTCCAAATGTAGTAGTGGATTAGTAGAGATGAATAAATCCAGGAGACTTCTAGCCTTAGCACAAATGTTATCTTGGACAATGACCAAAATAGCATTCCCTTCTACCTTTGTCTCCACATGCGGGAAACCCATGATAGGAAACCCATCAAATGATGGAAGTTCCACAACCCCAACCTATCCCTAAATCTTCAAAATTATACTAAAATCTCATCCTACTTGTTAGACCACACAAACCCTTCCAAGGTTGCAAACCTGCACACTAAGTTTGCATGCCCTGCATGCCTTTCAAGTTGCATCTCCACTCCTCACTTCCTTGATTTCTAGACATTTAAAACATTTAAGTTATGATCTTTAAGTGAGCTAAAAAAATTTTAATGTATTTTAATGTTATTGCATCTTGTCTTGGATGGATGTTTCAATATATTTCAAAGCTATTACATCTTGTCTTTGGTAACTATAAAATTTCTTAAAAGATCTAGAGTTTGTGGGTTGTAAAATCATGAGAAAATTTAACTTTATTAGATTGATTAATATCTAACTTACTTTATCAAGGTCAAAGAAGGTTAAGCCTCCTAGAACAAGCTAAAAAAAAGGTAATTAAAGATGCCTCAACCTTGATTATCTAAAGTGGTTTCAAATGTGAATTTAGTACAATGGGACTAATAAGTATAGAAATTATCTAGTATTTCAAAAATAAGAAAGTTGAAATGTGACCTAACATAGCATCTAGGTTGATGAATGACTAAGTAACCTAGAATAATTCTTTTTAGAAATACTTTTGGAGTTGGGGAATGTGAAAAAATCATGTTATTATAATCTCTTGATTAAGATTTTTGAAAATGTTAGTGAGAATGTTTAGAAGAAATAAAGTTTAGGTAAATTTGAAATAAAAGAAGTTTTAAGCATCATCCAAGATGATCCTAGGGAAGATTGAGATGAAAATTTAGATGATAGTGATTGAGGTGTGAGTACATAAATGCTTAGAACTACCTCAGGAATAATCAAGAAAAAGCAAGAGGGACTAAAGGGAGAGGAGAAAGAAGGTTATGGAAGGAGTTAGTGGTGAATGAAGCTTTGGATTTTAGATTATCATAATAGCTTGATTTCAAGCAAGGATTTCTCTCTTACTAAGCTTTTGAATTTGGTATTGCTAATCATTTTAGCTAATTATGACTAAAACTAAATTTACAACTAAGAGGCTTGAGACAAGAAAGATATTACATATGAAGTGATCATGTAAATTTTAATGTTACTAGATTTATCAATAGGAGAACTTAATGGGATAGCTTTAAAAAGTGATCCCCTACCATTGAATAAAGAGAATTTCTTAAATTGAAAAATTGTTTAAGATCATTGGATAGTTCATTATTTTGCATTTTGATAGAATAATTCTCTAAATAATTGTAAGAGAGTTTTATTCAAAGATGAGAGTTACAAATTGGAAAATATGTTTACTATTATTCTAAGAGAAAGATAAGGATTGATCTTAGATTGTCTCATTAGCTCTCCACAAGCTTTTCATTTCGTGATGCAAATAAGTTGTAGGAAGCTAATGTTGTTAATAAATTTGTTTTCTCCTTCATCTTAGGTGAAAATGATGGCTTTCAATCCAAAAATTTTTGAAAAAGAATGTAAAAAGGGGTTAGCTTTGCCTAAATTATAGTATGTAATGTTGTTAAAGGGGTAGTAACTTTGAATATGCTACACCAATGTAATATTTTGCTAATTTTTGACTATGTACAAGCATTCTAGTAAATCTTGAGTATGTTCATTATTATATCACAATGATTCATGGAAAGTACAAAAAACTCATTATCTTACCAAGAGGCCAACTACCAATTGGCTAGACATTGTCATAGAAATTAAATGTGATAGCAATTAAATAATTATTGTCATAATGTTAGGCTAAGAGATGAACTCTTTCATTGAAATTATTATGGGTATACATTGGCTGGACTTTGTCACTAAAATTAAAAAATCATCATAATATTGGGGTGAGAGAATTTTTTCATGGGGATTATAATGGAAGAAAAAATACTTGTTTTGAATTTTTTAACATAAACATCAATTCTTAGTAAATTAATTCTAGGATTTCATTAATTTTAAAAAGAAAAAAATTCTCTCATCCAAATAATAGATATATATCATAGATATTGTTATACTTATTAGTCCCATCTTTTAAAGCATAAAAATGAGGTGTTAGCTTAGTGGTAAAGGCTCTTAATTTAAAAGCTCCAAGGTATGTTTTTTATTCTAATAGATAATGTTAAGTTACAAAGTTCTAATTTGACTATGTCTCGTAGGGTATACCTATATTTCAATTATTAGCAAAAACATTGAGATACCTTAGGAGGGCTCCCATTATTACTTTATTGAGATAGGTTGTTGGATAGTTTACTAAAAGAAGAGCATATTTACAAACTATGCAAACAAAGCATAGAAGATGAAGAACATATTTTAATTTATTTTGCCCATCTTTGGTTCACATTCGATTGAATTATACTATTAATTATAATTTGCTTATTGGTTTCTTTCAAATCAACCCTATTTGCTTAGGGCATTACATCAATGGTGTTTTCATCTTTCTTTAATACCATGTTGAGGCATTGTAGTCATCTAACAAATACTTTGTGATTTTTAGAACGTGATAAAAATTTCTAGTTTCTAGTTTATATTAAATTAAAGCTTAACACCCCCTCTTTTGACTATCATCAAAAGTAACAGGGAGGTTTTAGCCTAGTGGTAAGACTTGATTTGGAAGCTTTCAGTTAAAGATTTGATTCTAATGTGCCATGTTGAGTTTGACTATCATAAGTGACAATGAGATGTTAGCCTAGTAGTAAAATTCTTGCTTTGAAGGCAGATCTAATTTTTATTTAGTAAATTTAATTTTTCTCTTTTCAATTTTTCTACAATTGATTTAATCCCTCTAGAATTTCCCTATGGAAGATTATAAATTACCTCTAAATTTTTCATGTGATGCCAAAATTTCTACTTTTATCCATGAGAAATTTCTATTAATTCTAAGAATGCGAATTTACAAGTTTGTGAGCAAAAATTTGAAACACCTACTTCTAGTGATGTTGATGCAATTAACACACTTGCTTTTGTTCTTTTTGATGATGTATATAAGTCTTACACTATGATATGTGTTCACTCAAATTTTAGGTTACCTACCTTGTAGTTAAAATTTCTCTTTGCAAGTAAATGATGTGATGCAAAAACATGACATTTAAGTTATCTAGGTTAAGTATTATTCTCATTTTTTTTCTACTTGTTGAGCTAGACATTGCTTTGATGGTGCAACATGCCCTAGATATAAAGTCTCTTATACATATGCATGAAGTATTGATCATTCATAAGTGAACTCCAAATTCTAATGTTCAATTTAAAGAATATTCTAAAATTCCATGTTTTGTTAAGATATTTACTCTTATGTTTATTTTTCATAAAGCGGAGCACAAAATTATTAATCTTCTTAGTCTTATTAAGTATATAGAATCTATTAACATATGATTTGATTTTCGTAGATATTTTTTATTGAAATCAATCTTCTTAATCATAAAAAGAAAATGGCGCTACAGGTAGGTAGAAAGACTTAACATTCAACTAATTATATATTTTAACTTTCCTAATTCTTTCTATTTTTGTCATTGTGAAAGACATTTGTTTAATGCTTGTCCTTTTTTGCTTAAGAAAAAGATGTTGAGGTAAAGAAAAATCGGAGTTAAAACTAAAATGAAAAAAATAATAATTTGAAGCTAAATAAACAAAAAATGAAGTTAATGTTAATGGTTGGCAATTAGCAATAAAGAAGTAAGAGAGGATACAAACTTCTTTGAATACTTGAGCCATAGCAAAATACCAAAAAGTCTCAACCTAGGGTAAATCATGTTAAACAAGATGTACTAGCATATACTACTTTACCTTCCTCACTTACAAAAATTGGTACTACAAAAGTTGGCATTTCACCAAAGTTGCTACATCAAATCCTTTTGCTATTTTAAGTTTGAACATGGATATGAAAAATGAAGTTATAAGTGAAACATATCTTTCCTATTAACAATTACAATTAATCTCTCTTAATTTTTCAAAGCATTTGTTGTAAAGCTATAGCTATTGTGAAGATATACACTTGATTAGACATCCCTAAAATTAGAAAGATATTCATTTCCTTACTGTTTTTAGTACTTTCTAAGAATTATTAAGCATATGATGTACTCCTAATTTGTTTTGTTTACTATTAATATTTTAAATTTTAAAACTCCAAATTATGAATTCAATTCTAGCAAGCAATACGAAATTATTAAGTATAAAATCTTCACAAAAATAAATGTTCTTCCTTATAAGCTTGCCTAAACTCTGACAACCTAATTTTAGAGAAAGCACTCCATTTTTTGCTGCACTTCGAACCAAATCCTTTAGGTGGGAGACTAACCAAATGGGCTGAGCAACCTATGCTCATTACAATTAACATGGCTGCAATCTCCAAACTCTTTTCCCCACAATGTCTATTCTAACCTATTCCATTCTCTTAATTATGGCAACTTTTAAGAGTGACATTACCTCATCAATATTCTGCTTCAATATCTTGGCTCACATGGCTTATCATTATTCTCTTTAGATATTGTGGCTTACATTCTTGTTGGACTCAAGGGAGTGTATAGAAGCAACATAATCTTTCATAGAACTAAAGTTGGACAAACCTATTGGAATTCAACATATGAGTTTCCCTATGTAACCTCACATGCTATAATAGACAAAGTAATGCCTCATTGAAGTCAAGACAAACCCTTGTTATAACCCTGGTTATATTTTGTTGCTGAACCTTTTTTAACATCATCATTATCATCCTAACATTGTTGAACAAAATAGGGTCCCTTAGCATTGTCGAACAAAATAGGGTCCCTTTGCAGCTAAGGAAGTTCTTTTTTGCCTTTCATCTCATTTGCTTCTATAAAAAGCTAGGTAAATCTTTGTTCTTTTTCCCAGGAAACCATGTTGCATGTCTAAACGATGTTGAACCCTTTCATATCCCTTTTTTTTTATACTGTTGTATAATTTTATCGGATACTTGTGTGACAACATTGCACACACCCAACCCCTTTGGCATAAAAGTTAGGAGTTTTCTTGCATTCCTCAAGAGCTTTGATGCACAAGTGGTTGCACAAGAAATGAAGTAGCTCCTAATGGCAGAGTCAGAACTAGGGACAAGAACTTTGATTCCTCATTATGGTTGTAGGTGTTCGTTTTTCTTTTTTAAATTTAAACACGTTGAGCGATACACACTAAAATTTCTGTTGGCATTGATACTGCGCCCTGTAACAAGAGTCAACTTTGAATGTGAACCTTTACCATGTTACAGTAGGAACTAAGACTTAATAGTTTGTATCAGCTTAAAAAATTTTCAATCTCTACAAAATTATTTGATTTAGGAAAATATTCCCTTTTCTTGAATTCTCCCTTCTTCCCTAAACCAAAAGACAAGAAGGTGCTTAACAAGGAAGAGAACCATCTTTTACTTTCATGCGTATGCAATATCTTCTTCCGTACAAGTCACAAATTCAAGGAATGATCATTCCATTCTTACAGAATCGTGGATGCATCACTGATCACAAAGCCAGTCTGAAGAATCTCTTCAACACCATTCATAGTCATTTTTGAAATGAGATAATAAAGATCTCTACCTACCTTGAAAAGAGATTTGAATATGAATGCTCAGTGATTACAATTAGTTCAAATCTACGCAATCCACAATAATGCATTCTGTTCATTTCGAAGACACAGACATTTCAAATCTTTTTATTATTTCCCATATCCAACGGATGCTAAAACCCTAAAAACAACTTTCCATTGCACAAATGCTTTTATTGAAAATCACAAAAGGCAGAAAAATAAATCTTTGAATAGACAGAACAGGAAAAGATATTCGGTACCATAGCTCATCAGTGAAAAATTAGAGTGCAAAACCGTTTTAAAAATCAAGGCAATTCATAATCTAGAGTATTTCATTATCTGAGCTACGGAGAACCAAACAGAGGTTAAAAAAATCAATAAAAGAAGAATAGAATGGCTCAGATGCAAATTGTTTCATCAGCCTGAAACGTGCAGACTTTGATGGTATCATTGCAAATCATCCCTGCCATGGATCCATAAGAAAACACCAAACAAATAAAACCATTTGAAAATCAAATCGCACTCAAAAAAAAATCGCAGACCTCATACAAGAGAGAAACTCATTCATTGTTTAGTAACGCGGTTCCTATCTTGTAGGTGAGCTGATATGATGCCCACATTCATTTTATAAATTGCCATCCGCAAAACCCTAACCTATTTTACAAGGCGAAACCCTAAGAAGCAAAAATCTTTTCTTGTTTTGGTGACATAACGTCATCGTATTCTCGTTTCAATCACGATTCCTACCCCGTAGCGCTGCATCTTACCCAACTTTCGTTGCAAAAGACGTTCGCTTGATATATAAATGCAAAGTAATGATCAATTGATTCATGAGAATTGCTTTTAAATGGTTAGACTCTTTTTCTTGAAACTCTGTAGTTATAGGTAAGATTCTAGGGTGCAATAATGAGGTTGTAAAGCTTCGATTTTACAGTATTTTGAGGGTTTGATATTGTTAAAAAAATTGTTGTGGCTTTCAATTTTATTATTTATGTTATTATTGAAATTGCATTTAACATATTCTTTCTTTCTTGTATTCTAACTTGATTCTTCATCATCATTTTACCCATGTTCCAACAAAATGGGCTAGTGATGAGTGGGAGTACCTTTATGCTCAACCATACGAATCACAAGCAAGCATGCATGATCCAATCGAATTCTATGGATGGGACTAGTTGTGGCATCTATATCGTTATGTCTTGATCGTAGTTTGTTGTCTTCTCACTCAAACTAGTGGTAGCTTTGTCATGTATGATTTAGTCCAAAGTGAGGCATATGATAATTGATGCTATTTTGGCCTTATGCTACTCCTAATGATAATAAAGAAATCAATTATTTAAGCTAATTAACAATGGAGAGTAAAGTCTAACTAGCCTACATGTAATGAGTATATGTTCCTAACCTTCCGTACACACCTTGGACTTTGTGTAACTACTATTGGAATTACCAAGTGTACCATCACTAGGCGTACCAAATGATAACAGTATTAGGTTACCAAGTAATTACACTTAAGCACTTGTGCTTAGTTGTACTCATTCAATATAATGATAGAAAACAATAAAGAGCAATAAATGATGAATATTAACTGAGGGAAATAGTGAGCATTTAAGTAATTAAAAACAGTAATAAAACTTTGTGGATGCTGCAATGATGGAAGTAATCTCAATCTTTATTGTCGAACATGTAACATGTCCAAATACATTACACTTGAATAAGGATGTCATACAATCACTTAACATCACACTACAGACATGCATTGGAAACAAACTAACAAAACTTCTCTATGTCTACTTCTAAAGTCTGCATGAATTTATCAAAATCTATATTCCACTATCATGCATCTAAGTGTTGTATTTATAGGTTAGCATAGAAGGGCTGATATTGGATCCCCAACATCAAAGATTGTGCCCTGATATTGGATACTTAATAATGTGGCTCTGATATCGAATATCTGATAGTAGAGCCCTACAAAACACAACTCATCAACTAGCTACATGAGTTTTTTTTTTTTTTTCACATCATCTTCAATCGTTTTTTCCCATGTCTTCTTTGGTCTTCTTTTCGGTGGCTTTCCTAGATTAGTGATGTAGCAATCTTTGTTTATAGGCTTATTGTGTAATCTTCTTTGCACATGCTCAAATCATTTAAGCTACCATTCTTGTAGCTTATTTGAAATAGAAGCCACTCCAAGTTTTCCTCTAATGTATGTATTATATAGTTTATCTCTTCTAGTAATCCTCAATATCCATCAAAGCATTCACATTTTTTACACACTAATGTGTTATTCATGTCTCTTTTATGCTGCTCAACATCCAACATTGATAAGTAGTGAGTATTCTCTACGCCTAACCATACGAATCACAAGCATGTATGCATGATCCAATCAAATTCTATGGACCTTGGCTGAGTGGCTATTATCCTAGATAATTAAACATGACATTGCTAGTCAATGTCTTCCCAATCATTACTTGTGCTAGCTTAGTAGGTGATGGGACATGATATCGCATGCCGCGTACACAATATCATGTCGTCCCCCGCGATATCGCGGTGCGCCACCAAGTCTATAAATAAGAGGTGGCTCTCCCTTGTTTCACATTCTAGGCCTAGACCATAGCGAAACTCTGGTAGTTTTACCTCTCCAGAGAGAATAATTTCCATGTGCCTGCAGTAGGAACTCCAAAGTGAATGGATCTTTATTCAAGCAAATATTATACTTGAACACAAGTTTGTGTACGGCAATAAAGACAAACTGTTGGATAAACCTTGTAGTGCATGGACTAAGCTAAATAGGCTAAATAGGACTTTATTTATTGTTATTTATTGTTTATCATTTAAATGCTTTAGTAGTTAATTAATCTCTCTCAACCCTTCTTCCATAGTTAAGTGCATTCAGTAAGAACGCTTCGAGCACGTGCGTTACGCTTGGCGATCCCAGTAACGAATAGCGTTTGGTAATCAAGGTTGCATTGGTTCAGGGTGTGAATGGTAAGTGGAAATGAATGCTGATGCTAGGTTAATTAAGGCTTAGTTAGCTAGTTAAAGTTAGTCAATTAGTCTCTTCACCCTTCACCTCATTAGCATAGAAGATAAAACAGAAAAGATATAAAAATCACATACCTCAAACTTACTTAACCATACAACCGTGGCAAATACAAGTAAGTTTAGAAAGACAACGAATGATTAACCTTAAGTGTTCCATGAGGTGTGTAGGCACTTAGTCTATGAAGTTCGACCAGATTGTGCGTGTAACGCTCATATTCGTATGGTTGAGTGTAGGGGTACCTCGCCACTCATCATTGGCGTTGTTGCCGGGGACTAAGTGTTTGTGCGCTAAGTAGAACATAGAAAATTATCCAAATCGTTGGGAGCTTAAACGAACCCTTACGGTTAATTAAACAAAAAATTATATAACGGTTAAATAGCACATCGAATTAAATCAAGATGTCTTCTTCTCATAAGAGCAATTCATCACCTAGGGATCATACAAGAGACCGTCGGTAGTCTAACACACATAATCAAAATCCGTCAGTTCCTCAACAAGATCGAGTGGCCTATACTCATCCCAATGAGTTTATCCCTGATTTTACTTTTATCCTTCATTAGGATGAACAACTGTGTTGGCGTGATCTACAAGGTAACATAGTGTTACCTCCAAATCGTGCAGTCCCCAACATGCTTCTCCATGCTCTTGCACAAATTGGCATGACATAGCTATACGCTGAATACGTTGTAGGTGATTTAGATACAAGGGATTATCATCCCATAGTAACACAACGTTTAAGGGACGCGAGGCAGGAGAGCCACCAAACATTGTTGAAGGGCAAAGGGGTCCTGCACGTTCTAAGTGAAATTGGAGATGGTGAACCACTTATAACAAGTTCTCCATCAAATGATGTTCCCCTCCTAATTATAGTGAGGAGGTGGGGTATCAGAACCTACGCTCTACAATACACAACCCTGGTTCTGATCCCCGTGAACGCCAACTGTTCACTGAGGGGACAACAACACATGACAAGGACGGGCACTTAGATCATCATCACAATCGGGGTCATAGTCACAAAAGAAAAGGTAAGAAGCATCGTCATGGCAATGGTTCTACTTCTTCTTCCCCTTCATCACATCACTCACCCTCTCCTTCCACATCCGGGCATAGTCATAAAGGGCATAACGGTGAGGATAAAGGTAAACGAGATGAGAGACCTCAACGAGAGAGTTGAGAGAGAGGATGAGGGCATTCAAAAGAATCAAGGCATGAACGAAGGGAAATTAGGAAACAACATAGACATCATAGACATCATGAGAGAGATGATCATGACGAACCCCTACTTGCCACCCGAAGTATGCTAGACATCACGGAGGTAGTTAGAATACCTACAAGGCATCAAAAAGATAGTCGAATCAAAAGATTAGATATCAATAATATCCCACGTTTCGAAGCGGGATACAACGCTGATTTGCAAAATCATTTATAGGCATTCGATGATGCTTGCACCTTGCAAAATATAGAGAATGAGTGGCAAAAATTAAAGTTGTTTCCTAGGACACTCATAAAGGAAGTAGAGAGTTGGTACTAGTCCTTAGAGCTGAAAACCATTAGGAGATGGAGTACAATGTTAGAGTTGTTCAATGATAAATATCAAACGTACTCCAGAGTGTCTAACTTGCATAAGCAGATCCAAGTATGGAAGCAAGGTACTCATGAACCCTTGGATGCTACCATGGGCCGATACTATGCATTTCTACATCATTTCCCAAGCCATGGTTACGCACAGCGGGATCAACTTTGCCACCTTGTAGATGGGCTAAGACATGAGACTAGGAGAATCCTTGGGACTTATGCCCAAGGGAGATTATCCAGAGCTTAGATCCCATGAAATTCATCGATTGCTGGAGCAAGTAGCCAAAGAAGAAGAGGAGCTATGGAAAAGAGAGAGCGTGGAAGAATATAACCATGATCCTTTCCTTCGGAAGAAGGGAGTAAGATTTTGCGATGAAGAGGATGAGTCACCACTCGAAGAGTTGGTGAATAGAAAAACCTTACCACTCTAGAAGTTAACAACTAAAGTGTTAGCTAAGGTGGATCAATTGTGGGATTCCTTAGACTCTAGACTTGAAACTATCCTAAAAATTGTAGAGGAATCTAAGGAGGAACAAAGTAGTGGCCATAACAAGAAAAAAAGGAGAGATGCAGGCCATGCACGTAACAAAGGTAAGGGAAAAATTACTATCTCCGATGAGGTTGTGGATTCTGACATAGACAATGACGATGGATGTAAGATCTGCTAAGATGACCATCCTAAGGGATGTTGCCCAATCATCTCACATCTACAAGAGTCTGGGGTGTATGCACTTAACCCAAGACTTAACCAACAGCAAGCACCCCGAAGGTTACCTTATCCCCAAGGTAACCCAAGACAGTTCCACCAACCGTTAACATACTATCCAAGTGGAACTCCGCCACAATCCATCGGGCAACATCAGCAGTGGCAACATCCAAAATCATGAGGGATGCCACCGCCTAGATAAAAATACCCTTACTGGCAACCAGATCCTTATGGCTATTACGTGCAGTAGTTGGTTTCTCCAAGTGACTCTATGGGTCACGCAACCCCACAACATCACTACCAAGTTTGAGAGTATTTTAGGACTCCTTCTCCTTCGGGAGATGCTCCACATACATACCATCCTCAGAATCCATTCGCCATTCTTACTCTGGTAGTTCCATTACCACCAGCTCCAACGATGCAGGGGGAACTCCCCACTCAACCGCAGAAACGTAATGTTATGAGAGTTGTAAACATTCAACCCGTTGTTGGTTCTGAAAACCGCAAGAAGAGAAGACCCTTCTTTAGAACCAAAAGCCCAAACAAGCTCTCACAACCACAAGCAGTTGAGTCTATGCATGTTCCTCCAACATACAAGACTTCGGGGCTCCCTTCAGTCCAACAACAGAGCTTCACGCATACGGTTATGTTAATGCATATCGTTACCGACTAGATTAAGGTAGGCCACCTTCCCAGGAAACTCTTTGATCCTGGAAGTCCCTTAATCTACCTCCAAGTCACTGGGAATGAACCTCATAAGGCTTTTCTTGACTCAGGTTCCGAAGTCAACTTAATCTCATGAGAAATGTATTAAGTGTGGAACCTGCCCCAACTCAAGAAGAGTAATATTCAACTTGAGCTAGTTGATTAATCCATCATCATTCCCTTGGGATTGGTGGAGGACATCATTACCACTGTGTGTGGTTGGTCATACCCAACTAATTTCCTAGTGATAGAAGTCAACAGCAACAAAGGGGACTTCCTAATTATAATGGGAAGGACATGGCTGAGTATAGTAGATGCATGCCTAGGGATTTGCGATCTTTCCCTAGAGATATCTAAGGTAAACATTTATGGAAAGGTCGAGAAGAAGAAAGTTTCGTGCATCACATACAGTGACTCAGAGGGTGATGACATGGAAGAATGCTCAGCATCTCCTACATGCAACTGGTGTGCCCTAAAAACTCAGATACAAAGGTGCCTGTATGTAGCAACCACACAAGTAGTGGACACCCTGTGGTTGATAGCTAATCGAAAGAGCAACCCATCAACATGCATGGAACAAACTGGGGAAACAACCCACGCTTATAACGAAAGCATAGATACATTGGAATATGAGCGTCGCCAACTTTCACCCCTTAATCTAAGAACATAAATTAGGAGAAGTTGGACACTTCTAAGAAATTCAAATAGATGCTCTTTATTTTGGATCTCTCCCTTTCCATTCAGTCATTGGGGAGATGGCCACCTATGCTAATCATTGGAGGCCCTCAATTCTTTTAAGGTTTTACACATTTTTGTTTTACAAATTTCTTTAACTTTTCTTATTTTTTTACAACATCATTTATTCTTTTTTATTTCTTTTCTTTGTGTGAGTGTGTGTGTGTGTTATTCATCTTGTCAAGTTTGTCATTTAATAAGTGTTCTTCATGATGGTATGAACTATTTTCCTATTGATTACTAATGTTTGGTTTTTACCTTTAAGTTATGATGTTGATACTAAGGTATGTTCTTTTGATATGAAAGGCAATGAATCCATTTCATCCATATATCCAAAATTTTCTATGGTCTCTCTTAGCTTGGAACTATACAGTCCCTTTCTAAATAAGAACTATAACGAATCAGTGACTGGGCATTTCTCAAACTAAGAAAGGACTCAAGGATTGAAAAGGGTGTGACTTCAAGGGAACTTGATGCTTTTGTGTTGGCCATTCTCTTGGATGCTTGGATGTTTTCTTCCTAAGTTTTCTTATCATTTCGATGTTACCCAATTATCGAGAAGTTGAGTAAATAAAAATAATAAGTCTTTGCATGGTGTGGTTCTCACGCATAAAAAAAACAAGAAACAAGAAGAAAGAGACAAAGTGAGAATTCAAAGCACACCCCTTAGACGAAATAATCACTTAGGCTACAAGCACTGGTTATGGAACTAAAATAAAAATAAAAATAAAAATGTTCCCTCTAACTAAGGCCCTTCTCACTTCCCATTCTTTCCTCCTTCGTTTCATCAAAATGGTGGTGGCTCTTGGGGGAGGCATTCTTGTTATTCAAGTGGATAGATTGGCTAAATGCATTGATGTGAAGTCACTGGATGTGGTTTGTTTGAGGCCAAACTTGGAATGAGATCTACTAAGTCACATTAATCATGAAACACACAAGGGGTTGTACACCACCTTGTTCTTGAGACTCCATTCCACTCTCTCCTTTCCATCATTCTTTCCCTATTTATCACCTCATTTTTTATTGTATCAGTAGTCCATATCTTGGTGGATGCATTGTTTTCTTTTTGGTAAATTCTTGTGGTTAAGACTTTAACTCTTGTTCCAAATGACATTCCTAGAGCCTACAAACTCTTTGAATGTGGATTTATCAAGGCATTAAGGGCATGATCCTGCTTTGGGGAGGACCCACTGGCATTTCTACTTGGTGCATTTATTAAATTCTTTCCCTTAAGATTTTTGCAATCCACTCTATTTTGTTCATTTCCATCTTGACATCCACTTCATCGACTTTATAGTTGTCTCTTTTTCTCCATCTTTCTTGTTCTTTTTCCTTCTCCATTCTATCACTACTGGAGGTTTGCTCTTAGTCATGGGGGTCCTCGTCCATTTTTTTTGATTTTTTCCTAACCCCTACACCTTCGGTAGTCATCATCAATATATCTCCAGATCCATATCAGCTATACCACAACCCAGCTAATGGACCTTTTACCGAAGCAAGGTATCAATTACATGATGATTCATTTACCCTTGCTAATATAAGACTATGTTGTGTGTGCAAATGGTAATTATGCAACAACAGATTGGATCTAGAGGGAACACTTGGAATGGATTGATGCTGTAGCAGCTATGCAAGGAACGAGATTGATGGCGTGCTTATGGATGGACAATGAAAGGTGCAATTCTGGCATTGGCAGCAGCAGACTTCTTTTCTCTTGTCTCTTCTCTCTCAACTATCAAATGAGGCCTGATGTCAAATGTATAAAGTGTTCCCTCTTGTTATCTTGAACACCAGTTTTGTTTTGTTCTATAATGATGATCCGTTCACATGTCATCCCATTCACCATTAGTTCCATTTGAGTTAATAATCCCATACCTTTCCAATATTTTGTAACGAACTTGAGGATGAGTTTTCATTCATTCATGGGGGTATGATGGGATGTGATATTGCATGGGCCGTGATATCGTGTACGCAATATCGCATCCACCGTGATATCGCATCTCCCACGATATCATGTACGCGATATCGCATTGTCTCCTGCGATATCGCTTACATGATATCACGATGCACCTCCAAGTCTATAAATAAGAGGTAGCTCTACCTTATTTCACATTCTAGGCCTAGACCATAGCGAAACTCTAGCAGTTTTACCTCTCCAGAGATAAAATAATTTCCATGTGCCCACAGTAGGAACTCCAAAGTGAACGGATCTTTATTTGAGCAAATATTGTACCTGAACATAAGTTTGTGTACGGTAATAAAGACGAACTATTGGATAAACCTTGTAGTGCATGGACTAAGCTAAATAGGCTAAATAAGATTTTATTTATATTTATTTATTGTTTATCATTTAAATGCTTTAGTAGTTAATTAATCTCTCTTAACCCTTATCCCATAGTTAAGTGCATTCAGTACGATCGCTTCAAGCATGTGCGTTACGCTTGGTGATCCTAGTAACGAATAGCATTTGGTAACCAAGGTTGCATTGGTTCAAGGTGTGAATGGTAAGTGGGAACGGACGCTGATGCTAGGTTAATTAAGGCTTAGTTAGTTAGTTAAAGTTAGTCAATTAGTCTCTTCATCCTTCACCTCATTAGCATAGGAGATAAAACAAAAAAGATATAAAAATCACATACCTCAGACTTACTTAACCATACAACCGTGACAAATACGAGTAAGTCTGGAAAGACAATGAATGATTAACCTTAAGTGTTCTGTGAGACGTGTAGGCACTTAGTTTGTGGAGTTCAACTAGATCGTGCATGTAACGCTCGTATTCGTATGGTTGAGTGTAGGGGTGCCTTGCCACTCATCAGTAGGTATGGTTAAGTGAGATTGAAGCATAATTTATTTATTTTTTTATTGTTTTTATCATTAAAATATTAACATGATAAAGTGATTAAAATATTGATTTCTAACTAGCTATGAAACTAAGTGCTATCTAATTTATCCTAAGCGTAAAATATCTATTTCCACTTTTTGTACCCATCTTAAACTTATACTAACATTGTTGGGTTACCAAGTGGTCATTCTTAGGCATACTAGGTGTCTAGTGCTAGGATTACTACATGTTAGCATAACATGCTTGAAGTGATCATACTTATGCTATTCCAAAATAAAATATTAATTTCCTAAGTGCAGCAAATTGAAATGCATTTAAAGTAAAGTGCTCAAAAATAAACTAAGTGTTAGTCTAAGTGCTACAATAGAAGGAATTAATCTTAATTTTATTATTGTCATGTAGAAGTTTCCATGTACAATATGCATTCAAATAAAACTTTATTCAATTAGATAGATCCACACTACGAGCACTCAGAGGGAAATTTGTCTAAGTCCTATAGAGACAAACTACAAGAGCTTCACTATGGGAATGACCAAAGGTGCTATAAATATAGATGGTGTGTGCATTTATGTAGGCTTATGGAGGATTAACATTAATGCATATGCATCTAAAGATGCATAAAAAAGGATGCATCAATGAGGATACCTTAACAGGCATGTGTTGATGTAACTAACCAACCTGGACTTCATCATACCTCTATGATTGATTGAAAATTTGTTCTTCAGTGAACAAAAATGGGTTCGAGTTATTTACAAAATTTGGGAAGTATGGAAATCACTGACTAAATGACTATAATAATAGATGAACTTTGAGGGCCATGTTAGAAAATATTTGTGTGGTTACCAAAGTTATAAAATACACAAAAAATTTGAATAGGTTGACAAAATTGGTAGGTGTTGGCTAGATGAAATGGAGCATGATGAGATCTTCACATTGTGCCTAGAAGTGGATGCTCCTATGGTGTGGAGGATCTTTCATCATGTCCTTGTCCATCTAGTGGTCTAGGTTGCCTTGTTGTTGCTACTAATGCTTTTGAGAATTTAAAGGCATCCAATAGTGACTTCATTTTCTCCTCCTTGCTTGGTGGATCATAAATGGCTTAGATGGCTTCTCTTAGATTGGTTGGTGTAGGTATATCCCAAGGGTAGGGCATGATCGGGAACATTTCTTTTATGTTGACAAACTAGGTTGCAAACTATTTATGTTCAATGTTGAATGTATGAACAAGATTTTGTAGTTCCTGGTAGTTATTCATTCTTCTAGCTAGGCTCTTAGAAACTGATCTCTTATATGTGAATTTGCTCTTAAGAACTTCAAGCTTTGCATTGGTCCTTTCCAACTTCTGTTTTATCTCATTATGAAGCTTGAACTCCATCTCATAGAGGAGGTAGGAGCTGGGCACTTGCTTCACTAGTTTAGATCTTAGCCTCCCCGCTATTAGAATTGCTAGGTTTGCATATTAGAGTTGGCTAAATCTATGTATTTAGTCATTTCTTTAATTTGCAACTCTTTTAGGTGAATTTTAGCTTAGCTTTTGCTAATTTGATTTCTTTTTCATTGATTTCCTTTAGCATCCTAACCTAGTACCTATAGTGATTTTTCACTCTTTTTTATTTGAGAGTTTCATTTTTTCTAGGCAACGATCTCAATGAGACTCTTCTAGAAAAGGGTATGAATCTTCTTCATTAAGAGATTTTTATTTTTTGTAACCAACTACCGCACATCTTGTTTTACCTTGAAAAGTTTTTTTGGCTACTAACAAATGTGTTCAACAATTTGGTCCTTTTGTTGTTTAGCATTGCATAGACAATGATTGCCTTGGATTAGCATAAGATTTTCCTTACAAATATGTTGAAGGTCATAACTAGAAGAATTCATGATTGCTTCCAATATGATGCATCAAAGATCCTCATCTCTTGGCCTCCTAAAGTCTTTGCTAAAGCTATTGAAAAGCTTCATCTCTTATAAGCTTAGGTCCAAGAATGAATGGATTTGACAAGTAGGCTCTAAGTTTTACAACCTTGGTTGCCAACTGTCAATTGCTAATAGTAGCCTCTTCTAGTTGCATGTTGGCAATGAGCAACTTGCCCCTTATCTCTAGTAACTATGACTGGGTAATTGAAATATCTTTTGGGAGATCAAAGATCTCTAAAATCAATTTCTTGACTCTAACTAATCACTCCAGCACTTCTTTGTGTTGTGTTGTACTCATTCCCTTGCTTCCTACTCTTGCAGATACATGGACATCTATCATGGTAGCAACATTAGGGATAGATGTCACAGAAGCACTTAGAACTTCCCCAATTCTATTTACTACCACCTCTACTACAATCTCTTGGCCCTTATGTAGCATGACCAAGACTATTACTCCTTCCCCATTTTCTAGAATGATAGAGAAGGCTGCTACATTTTTGGAGATTTTGGGGATTGCTTATCCTAGAATGGATACAATGACTTCTCTGACATTGTGGTTGGTATGAATAGGCACCTAGTCTCTTTGAGAGAAGACTAATAGGGTCATTTCACCCACTAGCCAATTGATGGTCCTAGTGACCTTATTAAGGTAGCTCATGACTAGACAGTAGACAGAGGATTTACAACCACCTCTAGAGGTTTATTATTGTAACTATTTTTTCCTAAGTTATCCTAGGCATTTCACAATTGCTACCATTTCAAGAGTTATCTTTGATGCTACAAGTGGTAGTGGAGGTGGTAGTATTTCTTCTTAAAGCTTGACAAGTGCTTTGTCTTTGATCATCTCCTACCATGATGTGGCAAGAGCCTTGTGGATGACATCATTGGCATAGCAAGCTATGCCTTCCATTTTGCATAGATTTCAAATGAGATAGGAAAAGGGGAGTTTCTTCTTATCCTTTTTATTTTTCTTAAAACATTTTTCAATTTCCAGGAAGATAAATTAGGGAAGATTAACTTGAAACTTTTTGCTTAGAGTCATGCATGTCCTAGCAAAGAAGGTAGTCACCTTGCTTAACCTTACTATGAGATTAAGGTAATAGAATACAATTTTAAAGTAGATTTACTCTTCCTTATTTAGAACACTATATTCCTTGTGGTCCACTTCATAGCATCATTACATCCATTATTTCTTTACCCTAGGTTTCACTTGTATCAAAATCTTTATCAACTTTACCCCAATGTTTGCCAATTTAAGGGCCTCTACAATAGTCTCAATTGAGTAGGAGATGGTAATTTCTTTGATTTTGACTATAGCATTTCCTTGGAAGTTATTCCAAAAGAGTTAGGTCTCTCCCATGTACCATTTTCCATTGGTGGAGAGAATGGGCTATATTAGAGACCCATAATTATGTTTTGATCTCTTTTGGTGCTAACTTTAGGAATAATCCGAAGTTCAATTCTTAAAAGACTAAACTTTGAATCTCTTTACTTTGAACCTTCTCTAGGTAAGCCTCAATAAGCATGACCTTCAAGTTAGGTGTGGTCTTGGAACCTCATCCTACATAGATTATCCTATTTCAGCTATGGAAATTTGACAAACAGATTTTACCTAGGGCTTCTTGTGTAAGTACTTGGTAGCATGGGTTGCCTCAGAAACTTGCTCTTGGGATTGTTGTTGTTGTTGCTATTTTTGTGGTTGTCTCCTTCCTCTACAAGGCCATTTCTCCTAGGGTTGCAATGATTCTCCTACCTATGATCCTCATTTTTGCACCATCTATGATTACAAAAGTAATCCTTGATCAATTATTTGGATATAATCTCTATAAATCATGATACCTTTTAATTACTTAATTAGGTTAAGTTTGGTATAAGCTAAAATTTTATCATTAAGTCCTTATGTAGTGATCAGAGGTACATGAGGATATTTTATTATTATTTTATTAATACTTCAACATAGGTTAATTGTTGGTATTAGTTCTTAAGATCATTATTTTAATATCTTATTTGTGATGTGTTAGAAAAATTTTCCAAAGCTTTTCTATCAAAGTATATCATTTGATGCCCTCATGATGTAAAGCATTCTTATGGAAGCTTGAGGATTGAAAACAAGTAAAAATAGATAAGTAGTGAGGAAGTTATGGATTTTAGAAGGTTTTGGGCTCTAAAAAATTGCAAAATCTCCCTTAGATTTGGATGCAAAATGTGAAAAATGAACTAAGTATTGCACGTATTTATAGGATTTTTGTATTGCATTAATGAAACTACATTGACCTATTGAGTTACATTGATGGGAATGCATCGATGTAGCCATTTGTAATCATTTTTCCAATTTGAATTCTAAGGGATTTTGGAAGAGTTTAAGAATGAAATAAGAGCCAAATGGAAGCCAAAAAACTAGGAAACCAAGGCAACAACACATTGTGAGGATCTTGTATAGGAATTGGAGTGAATTAAGCACATGAAATGAGTAAATGGAAGATGTTCTTTATTCACAATTAGCAAAAAGTTTATCAATGTAGGCTATCAAAGTTGTGTAAACCAAATCAAGGCCTATGGTTTTGGGACTTAAACTAAGGAAAACCAAAATCCAAGTAAGTGGGCCCTTCCCAAAGCAAGATGATGCTTGAAAAATGCCCTTATATAAACCCATCACAAGGAGTCTATAAGCACCTTGGATGATGAATGATGATTTAGGTTAAACACCATAATCCTATAAAGGATTGTCTAAGGGTCATGTAATCTAAAGATGGAAAGTAGTAGATGACCATGGTATGGGCTAATGAGGTGGGAAAATGGAGTACTATAATAGATGAGAAAGAGCTTGAAAGAGGAAAATCTAGATCATAGCCACAAAAGATCCTTTTGTGAAAGACATGATTAGCATGATCCTAATATTGGTTTACCCTAAGTTTAGACTAAGTTCATACCACTAGTAATGGTTTCACATTGATGTGTCCCTCCCTGCCTATCATCATGAGTTCACAAGAGCTACAAAGAATGAACATCACTCTAAGGAAGTAGTTTAGAAATTATTAAGGAAAACATTTGGATCTTAGTTAGAGGGGTATTAGAGATTGAGAACTTAGAAGGGGGATTAAATAAGTTCCCCACTTTGAACAACCAAGACAATCAAAATTCCACAAAAATTTATGTTCTTTCTCAATTTCGGTACTTCCACAGTTGAAGGATAGAATCTTTGCATATCTCTAGACTTTGTTCCTTCCAAAATGTGGTTTCAAGATGATCATAATCTTTACAAAGTTTGAGCTTTGCATGAAGTGTTTCCTTGCAGGAAACACACTTAACCCTATAAGGTTCCAACAAGCTCAAAATGTGTTTTTGAGGATCCCATAGCCTTTACAATGACATGAGCTTCGCATGGAGTGTTTTCTCTCTGGAAATTCCCTCAGCCCCACAACATCCCAACAAGCTCGCAAGATGCCTTCTTGTAAGAAGCACATAAGCTCCACAAGGAAACAAAGAGAAAAAGAATTAAGAAGATAATATAACTAACCTTATAAGTTCCTTGCTTTGAAACTCTTACAAAAAAAATTCACAAATGATAGAGAAATGAGGAACAAAATAATTTACTTAATGTATAAAATGAATGAATATTCCAATGAACAATACTTGTTCTTTTCACAAGGATTCCATTCTATGTTATAGCCTTTTACTTTCCAAATAATCCTTGAAATTCATGCAACAACTAAAAAATGACTAGTTTGGATGTTGTGTTCAAGCTTGAGATGGCTCATTGAAAACTAACCACTTATAGATGGGACGTCTTAATAGAAATTGGAACATCCTAGCTAGGATGTCTTAGTAACAATTGGGACATCTACTATTTTTGTGGGACATCTGGCCTAAAATTGTGCTTTTACCTTTGGGACATTTTTTGATCACTTGGACATCTAGGTAGACACAAAAACATCTTCATTTGACTTTGTGCATCCTTGAAATCTTCTATCTTGGTTAAGACTTTTTCACATCTCAACTTAGCTCTTATCTTGATCTCATTCTTATGGAGTCTTTTTCTTTACACCAATAAGCTCTTATCCTGATCTTAAGCTCTTTTCATCTTGTTCTTGTCTAAATCATCATGCTTTTGTTTTGATCCCATCATGTTCTTATCTTATTATTTCTTAGTCATGCAAGTACATACAAATACATTTTCCACATTCTCCATTTTCTAAGGTTTTGACATACCAAAAGGTTAACATGTATCTTCAAGCATGGAAAACATGTCTTTCTAGCTTAATAACCAATGCTTCTATTCTAAAAGATTTTCAAAGAGGCATTTTTATTTTCATTTTTTTGTGAATAATATGTTACAAAGATATACTTCCTTTCATAGTTTATAGGAGGAATGATGATACATTTCATGAGAAGTCATAGGACTTAAGAAAGAAGTCAAGAGGAAAATTTAACAAATCCCCTTGAGGCCACACCCTTTTCCATTTTCCCTTGGTTCTTTCCTAATTCATTGAGTGATTGAGATCACATGTTACTTTTTAGTTTTTATGTGAAAGAAAGATAATGCTTTCATGATATAGATTTTCTTATAAGATAGATCAAATGGTGGTTGTTGTGAGCTCATTACTTGATACCAGTAGAAAATTGATAGCTAGTTGGTAGAGAGCTTAATCAAAAGACAAAGTTGACCTATAGAAATAGTTATAATCTTGATAGCTACATTTAGTAATCATCAAAGATTGCAACAGTAATGGAATAAAATCAGATATCATAAATAAAGTAAAAGTATAAGTAGAAGTAAAAGTGAAAAGTAAAATGTATAAAATAAATATTAAAATATAAAGAAAATGAAAAACATATAAAGAACAATCTAAAATAAAAAGAAAATCTTTTCATTGTCTTCAAGGGGTTATGATAGATAGCCTTCTCCCTTATGACTTAGTTAGAAGAAGGAGATGTAAAAAATAGATTGAGCTTGTTCTTAGGTTGAAGTGTTGTGGTTGTAGTTGGTTACTTGGAAGTTCGTAAAGGGTTTTACTTATTGGCTAGGGACCAACATGTGCTTTTGAGGGCTTGTTGGATGGTAAATTATCATAGTCAAAAAAGAAAAAGTTGAGTGTATCATATATGTTCCTTCCAATAATGTTTAAAATTTAATTCTTTGAGGCATATGCACAAGATTCTAATAGAGAACTTTGTCTCCTAGTTTGAATTTAAATTTCCATATCTGGGCATTATGTCATTGTTTGTTGTTTGCCTTGTGCACCTCATTCATCATAAGGGCTAATTTACAAGTTTCATCCAACCTTTTGAGTGTCATCAGTTGTTCTTTTTATGTGAAGGTAATGTCTAAGTCAAGCTCACATGTGATTGTGAATGTACAAAATTTAATTTAAATTGAAAGTTTAGATAACTTTCTATACACTAACTTGTAGGAAGAGTAGCCTATAGGAATTTTCCATGTTAAGTGATATGTATTTAGGGCATCGTTGAATTTTGTACTTTAGTTTTTCATATATCTACTAATGGTTCTTATTAGGATTTTGCTGATCTCCTTATTGGTTACTTCAAGTTGACCTTTGGTTTGGGGATGGTAGGGTATTATAAGTTTATGTTCCACACCTAAGTATTGCATTAACTTACAAAATGTAACACTTGTAAAATGGATTTCGTTATTAGAAATTAGTGCCCTAGGTACAACAATCATGTTTATCACCTATTGCTGAAAGAATTAAGCTACAGTAAAAGAAGTACAATCAAGAATAGCTATAGCTTTAGCCCATTTAGTATAGTGGTTAATAGGAACAATAGTGCAAGACTTCCTATTGGATATGCAAGTGATGGATCCCATGAAATCAATTCTTCAAAGTTAAAAGGTTCTAGTGGTTGGATCCATTGTTGGGGCCCTTTCATCCTGGTTGTCATTCCTCTATTTCGTTGACATCATTCATATGAATAGATGAAACAACAAACATCCTTAAAGATTGTAGGATAGAAATATCCTACCATCAAAATTTTTATGATAGTTCTCCTTCCTATATAGTGGTCCACATAAGGGATAATATGAGCATCCTAAAGGACTCTTAGTTGATCTAAATTAGGTAAACACCATCGTACTAGGTTATCAAGAAAAATTTTGTAGAGGTTTCCTTTAATCTCTAGGTAGTGTTTGACTTGGTGAAGAAACTACTACTTCCTCCTATGGTCCCATTGTCTATGAGTTTCCTATGTGAGTAGATAGGAAAGAAATTCATCATACTACTTTGTAATCCTTGGTGCTTGAACTTCTGTTACCTTAACAAAGAGAAGCTCATTTGGAAATTGATTAGATAAAGGCTCTTTATTAGCCTTATTATCTCATCTTAATCGAGATAGATAATTGGCAACTACATTTATAGTCTCCTCTCTATCTATCATTTGTTAGATCAAATCCTTGTAAAATCACCAACCATTGCATAACACAAGGTCTCACTATTGGCTTATTCGCTAGGAAAAAATTTTTACTATGATTAGTATGCACAAAAATAGGGTATCTAAGCACATAGTGTCTAAATTTCTCAAGAGCATACACCACCATCATGAGTTCCTTTTCTATAGTGGTGTAATTAAGTTGTGCATTTAAAATTGAAAAATGAATGTAGTATAGATGTTTTTGATCATCCATTTATGTAAGCACTACTCCTAATGCATAGTTGGATGCATTTATCATGATATGAAATGTTTTGAAATAATTAGGTGCATGTAGAATTGGTGTTTCTATGAGATTTTGCTTCAAATACTAGAATCCTTGTTCACATTCTTTGGTTCATTTAAATAATGCATCCTTCTTAGTAAGGTTAATAAGTAACTTGGTAATTTTGGAGAAGGTTTCAATGAAACATCTATAGTAACCAATATGTTGAAGAAATGACCTTATATATTTTACTATTTGAGGTTATTTAGTAATTCCTTGAATGACCCTTATCTTTTTGGGATATACCTTAATTCTTTTTTCTAAAATTTATTGTCCTAAAATAATGCCCTCTTAGACCATCAAATGGCTCTTCTACTAGTTGAATTGTATGTTGGTTTTGATACATTATTTTAGTACTTGATTAAGATGGTCTAATGCTTATTCAAAATCATCATCATAGGTGGAAAAGTTATCCATGAAGACCTCTATGAAATTATCAATTTTCTACTAAAAGATACTGAGAACTAGGTATTGGAAGATTGCAACAGCATTGCATTGTCCAAAGGACATCTTCTTGCATGTAAAATTTCCATAAGGAGTTGTGAAAGTGATTTTGGCCTAGTCTTTTGAGTGATTTGTGTTTGATTGTAGCCATTGTATCCATCTAGAAATCTATAGTAGCTATTTCTTGTAATGGTATCCAACACTTGGTTCACAAATGATAGTAGAAAATGATCCTTGAACGTGGCCATGTTCAATAATATGAAATCTATTTAGATCCTTCATTGCTCTCCTTTCTTTGGTATGATAAAAAATAAGCTTACCCACTCACTATCTACCACTGGATAGATGAACCTATCATTCAGAAGTTTTTCAACTTCCTTTCAAATAACTTATTTTAGTTTGGATTCAACCTTCTTTGTGGCTATTTCTTGGGTTTGATAGTGGATTTTGTGTAGATTCAATTATAGCATATCCATGAATTAATTCTTGTTATCTTATCATATTATCAAGCAAAGGTTGTTGGCCATTTGTTGACTACCTTCAACAACTTCTCCTTTTGATCCTTGATGAGTTAAGCATGTATGATTACTAGCTTTTCATTATCTAAGAATACATATTCTAAGGATGCCAATAAAGAATTTAGTTTTTAAGGACTCTTGTTCAGAACTATTAGGGATTTTGAACTCTTCTTAATCCATCTCTAATTCTTTCTTGTGCTCTACTTCGAAGAGTTGGCTTCAAATTTTCTCCATCTCATCCATCTTACCTATATATGCACTTGTGAGAATTGTTGTTGGGTTCATGCACATTATGGAACTAGAGCTATTTTCTATAGTTAATCATTAAACATCTTTTTATTTTGTGGTTGCTACATACAAGTACCTTTGGATATTGCTGGTTTCAACATACATCTTACATGCTGTAATAAATATGCCTTTTATTGTTCATATTTTCTACACACAATGACATCCTATATTACTATACATGATGCATGGGATTCTCTTCTTCTATATTTTATCAAACTCATTTTTTGGAGATTTCTAAAGAGAGGTCTTTGATTTCTAACTTAGCATCAATTATAGTTAGCCAAGTACTCCTCATAATGATTGGGAAGCTCCCTTCGTAGTTGTTCACATGGGTTACTAGGAAGTATAAGGATATGACCATCCACTAATAGTGGTCATAATATCATCTACTAATTCCAATAGAATAGTAATGGAATGTTTTACAATTTTAACCTAATATTACTTTTTTTGTGTGGAGGTAGGTTTCATGTCTTGTACATTTCTTACAAAATTAAGTTCACATTAGAACCTAGTCTAACAGAGCTTTGCATGGATCATTCACTACAATCTGCAAATAAATTAGAGGTCTTCTAGGATTTTTTCTCTTCTTGGAAAGGCATATTACTTTTATTTAGTCCATAACTAAATTAGTTACCATGATAGTTTGAACATTTTGGAATCCTTGGTTTGAAGGTGGCTCAATAGATATTCCTTGGGAAGTTTGAGAAGAATCTTTGGCCACATATGCCTATGATAGTTTGGGTAGACTGTTAGGCCTAAAAAATAATATTTTTTAAGACTTACGCTCAAAACCACTTGAGTTGTTGTTCACTTGCAAATTCACTACTCTCATGGCATTGCATTATTAGGATTGCAAAAGTATTTTGTATTGCATAGACAATGTAGGTGTCAAGGAAGTGGAGGTATGAGGTGTAGAGTGCTATTGAGGATAATGATGAGTGTATGTTAAAGGAGATTCAATTTTTTAAATGACAAGTTTATGATGTTTGAAAGGATAGTAGTGATGAGAAGAAGTGTATCTTGTGGAATCACTTGAAGATGCAAGTTGTTCGACATAATATTCATATGGGTTTGGTTAATGGTAAGGGTACTACTATCTTGGTGGTAGCATCCCCCATGATTGTGGATTTTTTCATTTTATTATAATAGTCTTGAGGTTGCAATGACATTCCAATTAGATAATGTTGTTGTTATTGGAACTATTATTGATAGTTACCTTGTGGATAAGGCAATTTCCTTGGTGGTTGTCTCCTAGTTAGCTTTTGGATTTAAGGCATAGACTATAGATTCTTACAAGTATGATAGAATTTGCAACCTCATCTACTACTATAGCATTACTTTTTTATTGATGGTAGTCCTTCATCACATCCTTCTCCCTTCTTTTATCTTTGTCCTATTTTCCCTATTCTATTTTCTCTTCCATAATTTTAAGAGTAGTTTGGAACTTCTCATCAAAGGAGTCATACATCTTATCCACCTTGGCTAATATTTTTATGAAAAAGTTTTGAATTAGAAAGGGTTTTCCTTGCACAACCTTTTCTTATAGTGCTTCCTCCTTTGGATCATAGAGACATACATCCTTCTTGCAGATGGAGAAATCTTTGGTGTACTTATTTTTACTTTCTTTCTTTTTCAAATCCCCTTCTTCTTTTGCTACATGATCAATGAGCCTCTAGATTTGATGGGTTCTTATTTTTTATAATCTCCCTTGGGTGCAGACCCCAAGAGTCTCTTTAGTTTTATTTCTAAGTCCATCTATAATATGGTGAAGTTACTTCTTTTGAGAGAACCCATGGCCTAGGCATCAGTGTAGTCATGAATAGTACCTACCCAAGGCTATATCAAGGGATTTATGATTATCTTATTTTCACCCTTGAATTTGTTTCCTCAAATTAGACATCATGGATTATGTTTGATATTTTTCATTGAATAACTCCAACATTATACTCCATTTGTAGGTAGATTTTGATTCAAAGGACTAATACCAACTTTTAGATTCTTTTATAAGTATCCTATGGAATAGTTTGAGCTTTCGCCAATTATTTTCTATGTTCTATAAGACACAAACATTATAGAAGGCTTGTAGGTGATGTTGCAAATCAATGTTGTAACCTCCTTCAAATTTAGGAACATTATTCATGTTAATCTATTTGATCTGGCTATCTCTTTAATTCCTAATGGGAATGGGAACTACATCATATACATTGATCATACTTCTAGTAGTAAGTAGTGGTTCATCATAGTCATATTGTTTATCATAACTCCTTTCATGATAATGTCTCCTATGATGTGGCTTGCTACACCTTCTCTCTTGAGGATGTCTCTCTTCCTCTTATTATTTAGGTTTCCTTCTTCCATCTCTACGATGAAATCTTTTATCATCTCTAGCTTGGCCATGATAATTTTTCCTTCAATTTAAGTCATGTTCCCTCTTATTAGAAATAGGTGATGAAGAGGATGGTAAAGATAGAGAGCTAGAAGAGTTATGTTGGCTTGTTATCCTTCTTTGGTCCCTTGACTATTCTCTTATTTGATGATTGGAAGACCTTGGCCTTGAGGTCCTCCTAGTTTTGGATCTAATTCTCCCCTTTCCTTGGTTGCTTGCCAAGATTGAATGTAACCATTGATGAGTTATATAATCCTTATTGAAGGAAGGAGGATCTTGAAGTCAAAATTATTTTAATAGATTTTCAGTGTTCTCCATTTTTTTAATTGCAATACCAGTATGATTGACACCTTTTTGTCCTTGGAGGCTTCATGGAAGGCCTCCATGAGATTGTCTTTCTGAAGTTGGAATTTTATTAGCTGGTAGTCTTTGGAGAGGTGGTCCATCACTTGGTATTCTAGGGCTACTAGTTCAAGACCTAGCCTCATTATTATTTTCATAAACATAGAAGGAATAAAATAGTCAAGTGACAACACAATATTTTCCTCTAGGTCTCTCCACTATAGTTGTTCATCCTAGTAAAGGATAAATGTGAAGTCTAGATAGAATGAATTTAGTTTGGTATAGATAACCTTAAGTTATTGAGGTATCTCATTTTCATTTCTTTTAGTTCGATCATGTTGTTTGATTGGATCCTCTAATGGAGAATGAACCTTGCAAGAAGAAGACATCTTTAGTTTATCTTTATGTGAGAATAGTGGAACTTGAAAGGAAGGGAAGGGAGGGGGGGGGGGNGGAATGAATAAGTTTCCAAAATAAAAAACTCATCAACACAAAGTACAATCAACTTTATGTGGCTCCCCAACTTGGATACTCCACATTTGGAGGGTAGATTGCTTGCACACCTTCTAATGAGTCTTGGTCTATCAGGCCCAGTTATCGGAGCCTTGATACAAGATACTAGGTCCTGATATCAGACCCCCATTATCATAGCACCGATATCATAGCTGCAATATTACGTACGTGATATCGTGGTTTTGGTGTGAGCCTATAGATAAAAGGCGGCACACTTGGTTTTGGCATTAGTTCTTAGATTTTATTGTAAGTTTTTAGGTTTAAGTTCTTCTCAACCCTTTCCTCCTAGTGCATGCTCGCAGTGTGGTGATTGTAATTGTACGGCATCCTTATTTGAGTGTGATGTACTTGAACACGCACATGACCAGCAATAAAGATCAAGATTACTTCACCATTGCAACATCCACTTAGCTTAATTATTTACTTAATTGTTATTTATTTAACTGTTATTTACTGCTTTCTTAGTTAATATCTCTTCACCCTTATCTCCTAGTAACACGGAATGAGTACGACTTAATCACAAGCATTCAAGTGTGACTACTTGGTAACCCAGTAGCGTACTTAGGCCATGCACTTGGTAATCCCGGTGGTAGTCATGCACAAGGTCCAAGATGTGTACTGATGATTAAGGAATGGATGCTCATTGCACTTAAGCTAGCTTAGACTCTCTCTCTCTCTCTCTCTCCCCCTCTCTCTCCCTCTTAGTTTAATTAATATTATTTTCCATCATACTCAAGAGTAGTACTAGTGTAGAAACACATCATACACCTCACTCTGGACTAAACCATATGTGACAAAGCTAATACTAGTTCAGGTGGGAAGACAGCAAACCGCGACCTACGAGTAACTGTCTTGTCTCCTTACATTGTTATATTCATTGGGATGCATGGTTGTTGAAGTATTAATTAATGGCCTGGGTAAGGTAACAAGAGGTGTTAAATTTGAAGAGGAAGGTGCATCACTATGTCAAGCTTGTGTTGAGTTGGAGGATGTAGTGGTTTCAAAATTATGCTGTCTCTTTCTATGGCCATGCCTAAAGAAAGGATGCTTCTGACGTTGTGGAGAACTCCACTACTATTGATAGTAGTAGTACAAGTGATGTTCATTGGTTGATCTGTGGTGAAAAACCTTCTAATACAATTGGTGGCAATGTAGAAGGAGGTGAAGGAGGAGAATATTGAGAGTAAGAAGGAGTGTAAGGAACATGAGGTTGTGATCTCGTACGAGAGGACATGGGTTGATGATACTTAGGAGAGTGATAATGATGAGGTGAAGTAGAGGATGTTGATCCAATTGGAGAAATAGGGTGTTGAACATAATAAGCACTTGGTTTCAGGTGATACAAAGGGTATGGGCAGTTTGGCAATGGTCTTCCCCATGATTGGGGGTTTTGCCACTGTAGTTGAGCACAAGACTTCTGTACGAAATTGGGATGTAGCATTCTTCCCCAATGCTCATGTAGATGTGACAAGATTGGGCATTGGCCTTTTGGGTGATTATATAGGCAAAGATCACATTGATACTTATGATTTGTGGTTAAGCCCCTATCCTTATTTTCTTCAGCCCTTCCTTCTGATTGTCAAATGGTGTTCTATCCTATTTCTAGGTTTGGTATCATGTGTTTGTTTTGGTTATCAATGTTATTTTACGTGGGTCTTCCTCTAATAATGTCTACATATTCTCCACATTTTTCATGTACCCATTCCATCATCTTATTGATCTTTGCCTCAATTTCATCCAATAATTTTAGTATTGGCAAAGGGGGGAATGGTTTCACCTCCTCAAGGTGAGTTGATTTCTCCTCTTCATGATTATGGACCTCTATTATTTCAATAGTTTGGTTCTGTTGAGATTTTTTAACATTCTCCCATTTGGCTATTTCTCCTTCTTCTTTTGCTACCCACTTAATAAGCTCTTGTAATTGATGGGTTCGTAGTTCATATAGTTGACTTGGGACATACATCCCTAGGGTCTCCCTTGTTTCATTACAAAGCCCATCCATGATGTGATACATTAGCCTTTCCTTAGAGAACCCATGGCTTGGGAATTTATTTAACAAAGGGTAATATCTTTCTAAGGCCATGTCCAAGGGTTCATGTTGTCTCTATTTCCTCTCTTGGATTTTTCTCCTCAAGGCTAACACTCTTGCATAGGTTTGATATCTCTCATTGAAGAGGTTTATCATTGTAGGCCAACAATGAATTGAATTTGGCTCTAAAGACTTATACCACACTTTTACTCAGCCAACAAGTGTCATGGGGAAGAGCTTAAGCCTTTACCACTCATTCTTAATGTTATTCCATACACAAGCATCATAGAAGGCTTGTAAATGATGTTGTGGATCTAAATCATAGCCTCTTGAGAAATTAGGAAAGTTTTTTAAATCAAGCCTAGGTAGATAGCTTTCCTTACAATGCCTACAAGATATCTGACTGGCCTCTATTATATGCATTAGGCTCTTAGTGGCTAGCAAGGGTTCATTGTCACTAAATAGGTTGTAAGTTCATGAGTTTGGACAATGTTGCCTATGTTCATATTGGCATTTCTGATTTTGCCCATGGGTTCAATTTTTATTTCTATGCCAACCCCTTAAGGAATGACTATCCATGTCACCACTCAATGTTGAAGGAGTAGAGGAAGAGAGAGAACTGGAAGACTCATCATGACTTTTGTAAGTCTCCCAATCATCCCCTAATGTACTCTTATTACCCATTGAGAAGGTCCTAGGCCTTTTGGGCCCCTTTGTTCTAGGAGATGTCCAATCTTCACTAGAGGTGTTTGAGTTGGATGAAAAAAATCCTTGAGTATCGTTGGGGTGTTTATGAACATATGAAACTCCTGCATAAGATTGAGTACTCCAAACTTCTTCTTCATCATAAATTTTGTTAGTTCTCCAATGAATTGCCTCACTAGATGTTGCGTTATAGCTATCTTATGAAAGAGACATTGTTGTGAATGTGTATGACTTAATTGAATTTAATTTCTTTGTCTAAAAAATATATTGTTACAATGATCTTGTATGATATAACTAATCTAGATAACTAGCACCATCCTCGGAAACAATGCCAATGATAAGTGGCGAGGTACCCCTATGCTCAACCATACAATTATGAGCATGAAGTCACAATTCAGTCAAACTCCACGGGTGGACTAGTTGTGGTACCTAGATAATTATACATTCATTGTAGTTTGTTGTCTTCCCACTAGATGTATGATGTGATCCCTACTACTATGCTACTCGTAAGGACAATAAGTGATAACTTAATTAGGCTAATGGGTAATAGGAAATAAGAGCTAAGCTAGCCTAAGGGAAATGAGCATCCATCCTTGATCATCCATATGCATCTTGGACTTCGTGTACTACTTCTAGGATTACCAAGCACACATCACTCGAAACACTACTGGATACACTATTGGGTTACCACGTAGCTGTACTTAAATGTTTGTGATTAAGCCATACCCATTCCATGTTAACAATAGGAATAGTAAATGATGATAAAAGAAATATTAGCTAAGAAAATAGCAATAAATAATCAACAATTAAAATAATTAAAATCTATGTAAATGCTACAATGATGGAGTAATCTCGATCTTTATTATCGATCATGTGCGTGTCCAAGTACGTCACACTCAAACAAAGGTTCCATACAATTACAAGCATCACACTGTGAGCATGCACTAAGAATAACTAAAAACTAAACTATCAAAAGAAAAGAACTTCTGCTCTCTAATGATCTAACTACTAACAAATGATCTTGTTGTATGCCTAAGTGTTGTATTTATAGGATAACATAGGAATCATGATATCATGTATATGATATCGTATCCAGGCTAGGATATCGCATACCTAATATCAGGGCCTAGTAAACCATGATTCATTAGTGGGAAACCCTTCTTTGGGGGGTTTTCCATTTAGTGAAATTCTTCTCTTTGACTTTGGTGATGGATGTCAAAACCACAACTTGCAATCCATAATTCACAATCCTGGTTTTGGTAAGAATGGATCCAATGAGGCAAGTCAAGGTAGGGATGTGGACAAGAAACAAGATCATGATCATCAAAAAGGTCGTAGTAGGTATCATGGTGCCAGTCCTGCTTCCTCTTCATCTTCATCATCATCATCTTCTTCATCTAGCTCTAATCATGAATGTAGAAGGCAAGACCATGATGGAGGTGACTAAAATGATCAATAGGACCGAAATGATTGAAGGGATTATTGGGAAAGGTAAGATCAAGAACACAAACATTCAAGAGAGGCACATCACCATGAATGAAGGGGTAGTAGAGGGCATTGTAGGCACCATGATCAAGGCCTTGATGCATCTTTTCTTGCTACTCAAAGTATGCATAATATCACAAAGGTAGTAAAAATTCCAATAAGGCACTTGAAACATAGTTAGATGAAAAGGGTAGACATGAACAATATTCCTTGGTTCAAAGGGGGATATAACTCAGATCTATAGAACCATCTCCAAGCTTTTCAAAATGCATGTTCCTTGTAAAACATAGAGGATGAGTGGCAAAAAATTAAGTTGTTCCCAAGGATTCTCATCAAAGAAGCAGAGAACTAGTACTGGTCCCTAGAGTTGGAATCTATTAGATGATGGAGTACCATGCTTGAATTATTTAATGATAAATATCAAACATACTCTAGAGTGTCCAACTTGAAAATGAAAATCCAAAGATGAAAATAAGGAACACATGAACCTTTGAATGTTGCCATCATCCAATACTATTCATTAATGCAAAAATGTCTTGGCCATGGTTATTCTCAACTGGATCAACTTCATCACATTGTAGACAGACTTCAATAAAAAATGAGAAGAACCCTCGGTGTCTATGCCCAAGGGCAATTGTCAAAACTAAGTGCCCATTAGATACAAAGACTAATCGAGCAAGTAGTTAAAGAGGAGGGTGAATTAAGAAAAAGAGAAAATGTAGAAGAGTACAACCACGATCCTTCCATTCACAAGAGGGAGGTTTGATGTTGTGACAGTGAGGATGAATCTATATCTAATGAGGTGATGAATAAAAAAACGTTACCACTCCAAAAATTTTAATCTAAAATTATAGCCAAGGTTGATTAGTTATGGGACTCCATGGATAACAAATTTCAAACTTTCTTAAAAATTACTAAAGAGTCTAAAGAACAAGGTAGTGATTGTGAGTGCAGGAGGTGCAAGAAAGTTGAACATGCCTATAAAAAAGGTAAGGGCAAAATTGCTACAATAGAAGAAGTTGTAGAAAGAAAATCAAATGATGATAATAAATGTGAAATTTTCCAATATGTACATGCTAAGGGATGTTGCCCCATAGTGTCACATTTATAGGAGTCTAGGGTGTATGCTCTAAATCCATGACTAACCCAAAGGAAAACATCCAAAAGATTACCTTATCCTTAAGGTAATTTTAGGTAGTCCTACCAGCAACAACAATATTATCCTATTGGAACTCCAACACAACCATATGAGCAATATCAAAAGTGGTAGCAACCACAATCATGGGTGCCAACACCACCAAGGCAACAATACCCTTACTAATAACCTAACACATATGGGTAGTATGTTCAGCAAACCCTGTCTCCACGTGATACCTCTAGTCAAGTTTCTCCTTTTCAATTTCACAACCATCCTTCTGATTATTATCAAACTCATTCTCTACATGAAAGAAGGGATGCCACCTTTTCTCCTTATCCCCTTCCTATCCCTGCACATGTTCCTCCTCCAATCGCACAGCTATCACCTATTCCACCTATGCAAGGTGAACTACCAGCTCAACCACAACAACGCAATGCTACTTGGGTCATTCATCTACAATTGGTTCATCAACAAAGTGGGTTGAAAACTCAATCAAAGAAAAGACCTTTCTTCTAATCCCACAGTCCACCTAAGCCCTCACCTACACCTACAATTGACAACCCTATTCCTCCATCTCCCTCTATATCAAATTCCTTTGAGTCTCCTTCAAACTAAAATATACCTAATATTCAAATTGTAATGCTTACTCACACTATATTAGATTGGATCCATGTTGAAACCTTCCCAAAAAATTAGCCAATCCTAGAAGTCCTCTCATTTATTTGCAGATTGCTAGCAGTGAACCATGCAAGGCTTTTCTCAACTCAGGTTCTGGTGTCAATTTAATTTCTCATGAGATGAACACCACATGGAACTTGCCTTCTCTCAAGAAGAGCAATATCAAATTAGAATTAGTATACTAGTCCATTGCTATTCCATTGGAACTGGTGAAAGACATTGTGACCATTGTCTATGCGTGGTCTTATCCTACTGATTTCTTAGTGATCAAGGTGGAGAACTACAAAGGGGATTTCCCAATCATCATGGGAAGGACATGGCTCAGGACTGTTGATGTAAGAATGGGCATCAACTATATTTCCTTGAAAATATCCAAAGAAAATGTATTCAAAAAGATCAAGAAGAAGCGGGTTCTGTGCATCGCGTACAGTGATATAGGGTGCAATTATGTGTAAAAACTCTAGGTCGTGAAACAAGCATCTATCTCTACATGCAAGCAGTGTGCACCAGAACCAAAAATCCAAAGGTTTCTATACAAAATAAAGAAAAAATAGGAGGGCACCCAGTGGCTGACCGCTGATTTTGAGAGCAACATACTTTGCATGGAACTGACTGAGAGCCTGACATGTGGATATGTCATAGGAATGGATGAACTAGAGCAAGTTCATTACCAACTCTCTAATGATGCAAATGATGATACTTATTGGAAAGAGTTGAAAATTCTTAAAGATTTCAAGCAAGAACCCCTTGAACTGAAAATGCTACTATCGAAATGAAATATATGTTTTTTAAAAATGGGGAGCTAGTCATAATCAATGCAAATCTTACTCTAGAGAAAAAAAGATGCGGTTGAATGTGGTTGAAAAATGGTTAGCAACTTTTGGTTGGTCATATTCTGAACTCACAAGGATTGATCCTAGAATATGCCAACATGGCATCTATATTGATTCAGCCATGAAGCTAAAAAGATAGCCACAGAGGCGATTGAACCCCAAACTGAAGTAGATCATCAAGGAGGAAATTGAACAACTCCTTAAGGTAAGGTTCATTTATTTCATTACAGATAATAAGTGGGTTAGTTCACTCATAATTGTGCCAAAGAAAGGTGGCAAGTGGTGTGTCTACATCAATTTTTGGCTACTAAATATGGCAACATTCAAGGACCATTTTCCGTTGCCATTTGTTGATTAGGTGCTAAACACAATATCTAGGCATTGCTATCATAGTTTTCTAGATGGTTATAGTGGCTATAACCAAATTCAAATTACACAAGAGGACCAAGCGAAGACAACATTCACAAGTCCTTAGGGGAATTTTGCATATTGCAAGATGCCATTTAGTCTATGCAATGCTCTTACTACATTCCAATGCCTGGTTCTTAGCATTTTTCAATAGTAAATTAGAAGTGGTGTGAAGTATTCATGGATGACTTCTCCACTTATGAAGCTACATTTGAGTAAGCCTTAGAATATCTTGAGCAAGTGCTAAAATGATGTATTGAAACCAAATTATGACTCAATTAGCAAAAGATTCACCTAATGGTCAAGGAAGGCATTGTATTAGGACACAAAATATCACAAGTAGGAATTGAGGTAGACCCTAAGAAAATAGGGATCATCCAAGGAATAACCTATCAACCAGAAACTATCAAAGATGTTTGATCATTCCTTAGACAGACTATCTACTATTGATAATTCATAGAGAATTTCTCTAAGATTGCAAAACTATTAGTGGAGCTAAAAAAGAAAGATGCTCCCTTTGTCTAGACTGTGGAATGTGAAAAAGCATTCTAACAACTCAAAGAGAAACTTGTAGAAACTCCAATTCTATAAGCACCTAACTAGTCCAAATCATTTCATGTCATGATGGATGCATCAAATTATGCCTTGGGAGTTGTGCTTATGCAAATGGATGACACAAAATGTCCATACTACATTCAGTATACTAGCCAAAGTATTATGGGTGCACAACTAAACTACACCACTATAGAAAAAGAATTGATGGTAGTAGTATTTGCTCTAAATAAGTTTAGGCATTATGTGCTTGGATACAAGGTGTTTGTGCACACATACCATGGTGCCATCTACTTCCTAATGAACAAGCCAATGTTGAGGCCCCATGTCATACAATGGCTAGTGATCTTGCAGGAATTTGACCTTATGATGGTAGATCAAAAGGGCATTGAGAATGTGGTCATTAATCACTTGTCTCAATTACGATGGGACAACAAAGAAGAAGAAAATCCACTATCTAATATGTTTCCTAATGAACTCCTCTTTGCTAGGGCTATAACTAAACAATTTCTCAATAAGCCTAAATGGTATGATGGCATTCTCACCTATCTTCTCACCCAAGAGATGCCACAAGGGTTGGATCACCAAAAGAAACAATAGTTTCTTCACTAGGTAAAACACTTCATGGAGATCAATGGACACCTCTATAAGATGTGTGCCAATGGCCTAGTTTGTTGGTGTGTTCCTCATGCTAATCAACTACATGTTCCTTGTGGAGGACCTTGTGGAGGACACTATGCTAGGAGATGCATGGCCATTAACATCCTAATGGGAAGGTACTATTGGCCAACAATCTTTAGGGATGCTCACCATTATGTCCACTCTTGTGAACAATGCTAGTGAGATGTTGGAATGACTACTTAAATGAAGGGACCATAGCAATGGATTCAACCACTGGAACCCTTTGACATATGGGGCATTGATTTCATGGGTTCCATCACACCCATGTCAAATGGAAAGGCATACATCATAGTCACTATTGACTATTGTATGAAATGGGCAGAAGCAACAGCTGTCCATCAACTGTAGATCTTGTACTACTACTTGGTTTGTACAACAAAATGTTGTAAATAGGTTTGGTGTGCCATGTGCATTAATTTTTGATAATGGAACTCACTTTACAAGCACTACTTTTTAGAAAATCATGCAATGCTTGGGGTTTGAACATAAACTCACAACACCCTATCACTCCCAAGCCAATGGTCAAGCTGAGGCTACCATTAGGGAAATCACAAGGATTCTAACAAGAACTATTAGCAAATATAGGAAAGACTAGAGCACAAAACTAAATGATGCCCATTAGGCCTACAGCTCAACATGGAAACTTCCTATTAGCTATTCTCCCTATGAACTTGTGTACGAAAAATTACCAACACTTCCTATTTCATCTAAGCTCCTTATACTTTTAATAGCCTATGACCTCAACCTTGACTTTAGTCTAGCACAAAAAGAAAGGCTAATGAATGTCAACCTACTAGACAAAAATTGATTGGTAGCCTTATCATCTAATGAGTTGCACAAGGCCTACAACAAAATGCGTCATGATCTTAAAATCAGAAAAATCAAATTTCAAGCAAGAGATAAGGTTCTCTATCTGAACCCCATACATGCACCTCAATGCACTAAGTTCTAAACATTATGGAAAGGACCTTACATAATTTACAAAAATTTTTCTTTTGGGGCCATGATGACCTACAAACTTGAGAGCCTAAACAAAAAACAACTGGCCAACATCCAACAAATCAAACCTTTCCACAATCATAAGCCAGCTAATACAACAAATGCCTCATTGGATGGACAACCACACTCCATATATTGGATCTCCTCCTTTCAACTTAGTCATGGGGAAGATGGCTACCTATGCTAACCATATAAGTGGCTCCCCAATTTTTCATCTTTTTGTTTTACAATTTTTTTGGTTACACATTCTTTATTTTACATCTTCTGGTTTTCATGTTATTAATCTCTTCTAATTTTTTTTACACCATCATTACTACATTTGCTATTTCTTGAAAATTTTACACTTTTTTTTATATTTTCTTTTTGTTTGTGTGATTTTCTAACTTTTTGTTAATAAGTGCCACATACAGTGGTAAGGTGTTGATTGATGATGGTATGTGCTATTTTTGTTATTTGATTATTGGTGTCTAGTTTCTAACTTTGAATTTCAATATGGATGATTAGGACATGTTTTTTTTTCATGCAATAAGCAATGAGTCCACAGCATCCACCCATCCACAAACTCTATGGTTTTTCTTATTCTGAAAATGTGCAATCCCTTTTTCATTAATGAAACTTTAATGAACTTGTGACTTTGGTAGTTTCCAAAATTGGGAAGGATTCAAAGGTTTGAATAGAGTCTGACTTCAAGGAAATTTGGTATTCTTTGTGCCTTTCTATTTGCCTAGGTGCATGTGTGTTTTCATGGATTTCTTACCATTCCATGTCAACTAATAAAAGAAAGTTAAATACATCTTTGCATGGTGTGGTTCCCATTTCAAAAAAATGATGGTAATTCAAAGCACATCCCTTAGACAAAATAAATGGGCTACAAGCACTAGTTGTAAGACTAGAAAGACATGTTACCCATGCTTGAAGGTCCCCTCTAACTAAGGCCTTTCTTACTTCCTACTTCTCTTTTCTTCTCTAATAAGGAATAATGGTTGTTTTGTGTGAGCACTCTTGTGTCTCAGGGGGATGGACTAGTCTTAGAATGATAATGCGAAGTCACTGAATGAGGTTGGTTTTGGTCTAGACTAATGATGAATCTTATCAAAGTTATTTAACCATAAAATCCATAAGGGACTTCATGTGACCTTAATCAGGAACTTCATTACACTCTTTCTCATTCATCTATGCTTTCCATGTCTCACCTTACTACTGGTTTCATGTTCTTAATTGATGTCATGGTTTGATATGTTGAAATTCTTCAATAGTTTCTTCCAAGTTTTTATACTTAACCTTTCATAACCATTAATCATCCATGGAGCCCATATACTCTTTGGTTTAAAGTTATGCAAGGGCATAAAAAGATTGCGCCTTCTTTGGGAAGGATCCACTTGCATATCTTTTGGTTGGATTAGTTAAGCTCTTTACCCTTAGACATTCTTACAATCAAATCTTTTTGTTTATCCCATCAATGACATCCAATTGTGCACATCTTCACAACATTTTTTAATACAATTTTCTTTTTATTGTTGTGAATTCTTACACCCTTTTCAAATATTATCTTGTGTTAAACTTTCTCAAATTTAATGGACCACTTATCTATTTTACCCTATTTGTTAGCCTTCCCACTAATACTCCTACAAGAATCAATCTACCACAATCACAACCTAGCTAACTATAACAATTGATGAGACAAGGCCTTTGATAGCTATGTGTTACACATTGCATACTAATTCCCAATTTTGTTATGATTGTAGTGGGAAGCATGGACTAGAAGCAGAGCTATCTTCACCAAGGATGATGCAGCAATACCACACAATGAGGACCATTCATGATCGTTGGATCTTCTCCCTCGCTCTTTAGCTACTAAGAGGTGTTGGATTTCACTGATATATAGGGTGTTATCTTCTCTTCTCATGAACACCCAATGTGTATTGAGGGTATGCTAGATGTCTTTGGGATTGCTTCTCTATGCTCATCACCCTGATTTCACATCAGTCCTTGCTCCCATAGTTGTGCCCAATGTAGTTACTTGCTCTCTAGTTTGCATTGATCATGACATCAATTTGCTTGCATGAGCTTATGTTGCATGAGTTTTAACCTTTTTGTAGACATTCTTTGAATCAATGAGATTTACCAATAGATCATTTAGGATGGTTGTTGTTGTGCATGTCGCTGAATTTTAGAATGAGATTTGTGATCTTTAGATCTCCTTGGTTATAGAGGTTTAGCTACATTAGGTTTAATTGGTGGTTTAATGGTTTAAGTGTTCTTTGTCTTTCAATTGGTTCCATAATGAAGGCTTAAGATTCATTTAAGTCCTCTAGTCATGACCTTTGGTGCATGTAACATAATTGTTGGAACTTGATTTGCTATGAAAAATTATGAAAAATCATATAAGTTCCTCAAGATTCTATACATCCATTGTAAAAAAATGCTAGCAAGAATTATGAAAACCATAAAATCCAAGGATAACATGTGAAACATTATCATAGTTAAGGTTCTAGTGCATGTAAGTATGCAAAACATGATAGCTTTTTTTAAAAGCATACCTAATTTTGTCCCTCCCCACGATTGAGGTACAAGACACCTGGCTCAGACAAGGAAAACAAGCATTACTACTATCAACAAGGGCACAACAACAAAAATGAAAAAAAATTGAAAGGATGATAAAAATCAAGGTAAAATGATAAGAAAAAAAACTAAGAGAAACTATACCCACATTTTTTTAATTCTTGAGAAAAAAATCTTAAAAAATCAAAATATAAAAAATATAAACAAATTAAAACAAAATATAAATAAATGAAAAAGGTATAAAAAGTAAATATATGAAAACAAGATAAAATTAAATTCAATAAAGAAAGATAAAATAGAAAAAATTATATATTTCAAATAAAATTAAATAAAAATAAATAATGAAACATAAAATTAAAATAAAATGTTGCCCAAACACCCAAACACAAGTCATCCAAGGCATGGAAAAAAATTTTAAGTAATATAATCACGGAGCATAATGCTACAATAAAGCAAAGACTTAAGAAACCATAAAATCCCATCATCAAAGTATTAGAAAGGAAAAGAGAAAGAAATGAAGGGGATAATAAAGGATTAAAATTAAATACCTATTTCAATGTCAAGCTATAAATTAATTAAGCAATTAAATATGAACAAGAAAAGAAATATCCTTATAAATTGTTGATGCTTATGAAGTTGTTACTACCTAAGCATGACACCCATTAAGGTGCTTTATGCAATACTACTACCACCACCATCCTATAAAAAATTTAGGATCAAGCTTAGTTTCTTGTAATGTTGAGCCATCAAGAATTTGTAAGTGGGTCTTCCCTATAGCAGGCTTCTACCCTTCTTTCCCTTATGAATCATGTTGGTGAAATGCCTATTGACTCCCCACAATTAGTGAGACATTAGCATTAAATGTGAGTCCATCCTTTGGACAGCCAAATCTCATCGTCTACTTTACCTTAGTCAACATCTTGCATGCACACTAATGAACTAGAGAGGAACTAACAAGAGGGAAATGGGATATTTGAATGGACCAGAAAGAAGAAGGGAAAGACAATATTACTAGGTCAAAACTAAAAATTCAATTAGCTCATGGAAGCATGAGAGCATTTATCACACTCCATAAGGGAATCTTCTTCTAGTTCCCTTTACTACTACTTGCCCAACTAGTGAGAATAGACCTCCAAGTTCCCTTTTAGAGAAAGAAAGTAGCACTACCACTTCCAATGTCATCTAGTTCTAATTATTTCATGGTCTAGCCATTAATGAAGCTAGATCAAGTGCACTACTATAAAATCATCCAAAAGCCTAAGAATTTGGTTTGGTTTTCCTCCTTCTCTACACATATGTAGGATAGGCTTTTGAATTTGATGTTACTGGAAACCTTTCTTCAAGCCCTGTAGTTGTGCTAAATAATCAAATCCACACATTGTCCTTTGGTTGGGTACTAAACATGAATGTACCCATAATGGTCAAATAAAATTTTTACCTTTGGATTGGGAGTTGATTAAAAGCAAAATTTAACTTTACTAGAGTTTCCTTTGAGAGTGACTTCTAAGTCTTCAAAGCCATTAGAGCTAGTATAGTGCAATGATTAATGATTGTAGATATACACTTATTTGGTATTCTCAATTAGCCCAACAAGTTGATCATAGAAAAATCATCTTACCTAGATGGTAAAACTACAAATTTTAGGGGCATATACAAAACTCATCTTCTTATTAATTATGAGCAACCAAAAGGTCTTGAGTTTGGGATGGTAATTCCACCAATATGTGTGGGCCAAAAGTACAAGAAATCATTTGTTTCTCATATCTTCATTATCTCATCCTTTGTTTTTTCATTTTCTTTTTTTAATATATATTTTGAAATATTTTTTTTGTTTTATTTTTTCCTTCTTATTAATATTTCTCTTTCTTATTTTTTTTCTTTTCTTCTTCTTTCTTTATTTTTTTATTTCATTTTTTAAAAAAGAGAAGAGAATCATTACTTTTGGAAAATCAACCCTTTTGATATGCTTAGAACGCTATGTTATCACATGGAGTTCTTAACATGCATTTGATTAATCAAGAAACATACCCATGAGTTCAATGTGACTAGCATAGGTTCATGAAATCACAAACTTTCTTTGACTAGTATCATTACGTAGGTAATCATAAACACACATTTCAACCCCACTGATTAAGATCCATTCCAATGGTCATAGGATCCCTTAATGGTACATCCTTTTTAAGAACAACCAAACACTTAGCCAAGCTTCCAAAGCTTACATCTTAAAGTCTAGGCCTACAAGATCCTTCCATGAAGTTAGTTGCAGCAACTTTCCCACTTGCAGCATAGGATCTAGCTTCTTACTAAATATATGTCTAATTCAATGGTAATGGTAGAAAAAAATTGGATGGATAAATTTGCATTATGTATGCTTTCCATCAACCAAAGTTCCACATTGGACCCATTTAATACTTTCACATCATCATTGCATTTGTAAGCTTACCCATCCACCATTTGAATCTAAGGACAAACATGTATAAAGAACATTAATTGATTTCCCATGAACACAAAACAAATTTAAAAGAATATAAAAATGAAAATTTATTAATAATTAATATTTAAAAAAACAAAAAAAAAACAAAATATCACATCCAGAAATAACAAGTCAAAATTAAGAGATCCATATGCCAAAAAAGTGCATACAAAATCAAAAGAATGAACTGATTAAAGAATGATATATTGTTAGTTTAAAAAGGTATGCATACAAAAAAAGATACACACACTAGCCGAAATTAAAGCACATGAAAAAAAAATAAACAAAGGATACTTTACCACTAAAGCCATTACGTGGAGGCCCTTTCCCCCACAACTAAGTTTAACACTGATATCTGACAACCTTCTTTATGATCAACATTATCAAATGACTAAGGAGGTGATTGAGATTCTTTGTAGAGTCTAAGATGTTTTTCTTGATGATTGAATTTTGAATGTGAAGTTTTCTTTCTTCTACTTACATATGTTTTTTCTTTATCTTTATTTGAAAACGGAGAAGAAACTTCATTTTCTTAGTCCTTAGAACTATGATCCCCTTGGTCTTGATGTTTGGAAATTGATGATGAAGTAAGGGATGAGAATGAATCCCTACTAACATTTGTACTCTTCTTTCTTTTCAAAAAAATACTTTTTTTATAAGGTGATAACTTTCTTATTGATGAATTGTGGTTTGCCAGGCCTCGATATCAGGTACGCAATATCGCAACCTAGATAACGATATCGAATACACAATATCGTGATTCTTGTGTAGGCATATAAATATAGCATGCAGGTGCACAAGAAAGGGGGGAGTTGATAAGTCTTAGAGTAGAGTCATTTTGTTAGTTTTCAATTCTTTCCCCTGTGCATGCCTAGAATGTGAAGATTGTAATGGTACGGAACCTTTGTTCAAGTGTGACGTACTTGGACATGCACACTATCGGCAATAAAGATCGAGATTACTCCACCATTGCAGCATTTACTTAGTTTTTAATTACTTTAATTTTTGATTATTTATTGTTTTCTTTTTAGTTAATATTTCCTTTATTGTCATTTACACTTCCTTTTGTTAACACAAAATGAGTATGACTTAATCACAAACATTTAAGTGTAACTACTTGGTAACCTAGTAGCATATCTAGTAGTGGTCAAGTAATGTGTACTTGGTAATCCCAGAAGTAGTACATGAGGTCAAAGATGCATACATATGATTAAGGATGGATGCTCATTGCACTTATGTTAGCATAGATTTCATTTTCCATTGTCCATTAGCTTAATCAAGATTATTCCCCATCGTCTCTAGGAGTAGCACTAGTTTAGGATCACATCATTCGCCTCACTCTGGACTAAACCATACATGACAAAGAAAATACTAGTCTAGGTAGGAAGATAGCGAACTATGATCAACATGTAACTATATAGATGCCACAACTAGTTCATTTGTAGAGTTCGACTGGATTGTGCATACACGCTTATTTTCATATGGTTGAGTGTAAGGGTACCTAGCCACTCATCATTGGCACCATTGTCAGGGATGGTTCTAGTTATTTATACTAGTTATACATCCAAGATCACTGTAACAAAGCCTTAACAATATATCTTGTAGAAAGACATTAATTGCAAATAAGTCACACACAATTCACAATAATGTCTCTCTCACAAGACTATGATAACGAAACAACTAGCGAGGAAATTCATTGGAGAACCAACAAAATATATGATGATGAAGATGAAGTTTGGAGTACTCAATCTTATGCAGGAGTCTCATATGTTCATGAAAACCCCAATGATACTCAAGGACTCTCGTCGTCCAACTCAGACATCTTTAGTGAGGATGGGACATCCTGTAGAATGAGGGGGTCCATAAGGCCTAGGACCTTCTCAATAGTTAACAAGAATTTATTCGGGGATGATTGGGAGACTTACAAAAGTTATGAAAAGTCTTCCAATTCTTTCTCTTCCTCTGCACCATCAACATCAAGGTGTAACATAGATGACCATTTCTCAAGGGGTCGGCATAGAAATAGAAATTGAACCCACCAGCAGAGCTATGAACGCCAACATGAACAAGGACAACATCATCCCAAATCACCAACTCATAACCTACTTAGTGATGATGAACCCCTACTAGCCACTAATAGCCTAATGTATATACAAGAGGTTGTTTGAATATCCTACAAGCATCATAAAGAAAGCCATCTACCTGGGCTTGATTTAAACAACTTTCCCAAGTTTTCAAGAGGCTATGATTTAGATCCGTAACATCATTTATGAGCCTTCTATGATACCTGCACATGGAACAACATTGATAATGGGTGGAAAAGACTCAAGCTCTTTCTGATGACACTCATTGGCCAAGCAAAAGTATGGTATAGGTCCTTAAAACCACAATCAATTCATCGTTGGCTAACAATGGTAGAACTCTTCAATGAAAGATAACAAACCTGTGCAAGAGTGTTGGCCTTGAGGAGACAAATCTAAGGATGGAAACAAGGGCAACATGAACCCTTGGACATGGCCCAAAAAGATATTGTTCATTGTTAAACAAGTTCCTAGGCCATGGATTCTCTAAGGAAAGGCTAATGTATCATATCATGGATGGGCTTCGTAATGAAACAAGGGAGACCCTAGGGATGTATGCCCCAGGTCAACTATATGAACTACAAACCCACCAATTCTAGGAGCTTATCAAGTGGGTGGCAAAAGAAGAAAGAGAAATAGCTAAATGGGAGAATGTTCAAAGATCTCAACAAGACCAAAATCTCAAAATCACAAAGGTCCATGAAGAGGAGAAATCAACTCACCTCACAAAGGTGGAATCATCTTTGCCAATATTACAATCACTAGATGAAATTGAGGCAAAGATCAATAAGATGATAGAATGGGTACATGAAAAATGTGAAGAATATGCCAAAATTATTAGAGGTGGAACCACGCAAGATCACTCTTGACAACCAAAACAAATAGAGGATGCCAAACCAAGAAATAGGACAGAACACCACTCGACAATCGAAAAGAAGGGTTGAAGAAAATTGATGAGTCGTGATATTGTGTATGCGATATCACATCCATCATGCGATATCGCGTCCTGCCTCATCTTCTATAAATAAGAGGTGGTGCACTTTGTTCAAGAGAGTTAGACTTAGACCCTTAGCCAAATTCTTGCAGTTTTGTTATTCCAGAGTTAGAATTATTTCTGTGTGCCCATAGTAGGTGTCATAGAGTGAATGGATCTTTATTCGAGCAAATTGACCCTAAGCACAATTTTGTGTACGCCAATAAAGACGAACTTTATGATAAACCTTGCAGCATACAGATTAAGCTAATTAGTAATTAATGATTGTTTAATGCTTTTATAGTTAATTAATATCTTTCTCAACCTTCAACCCCCTTAGTTAAATACACTCAGTACGATCACTTTGAGCATGCATGTAGCGCTTGGTAACCTAGCAACGATTAGCATTTGGTAATCCTAGCAGCGTTGCACTAGTTTAGGATGTGTACAACAAGTGGGAACAGATACTGGTGTTAGGAACATTTAAAACATGGTTAATGGATAGTTAATGTAAGTTAGTGACTTAGTTCTTTTTCCCTTTCTTTTATTAGCAGGAGACATAAAAAGATAAAAACCTATAAAAAATTCATATACCTCAAGTTTACTTAACCATAAAACTATGACAATACAAGTAAGTTTGGAAACACAACGATTGATTAACCTTGAGTGTTCCATTAAGGCACTTAGTCCTTGGAGTTCGACCGAATCGCATGTGAAACACTCATATTCATATGGTTAAGTGTAGGGGTACCTCGCCACTCATCATTGGTGTCGTTGCCAGGGACTTAGTTGTTTGTGCACTATGTAGAACATAGAAAATCATTCATATCATTGGAACATTAAAAAAAACCCTTAGGGTTAATCAAAGGAAGATAAGACAATAATACATCGCACACCGAACGAGACAAGATGTCTTCTTCTTTGCATAAGAGCACTTCACTACCTAGGACTAACACAAGAGGCAGTCGACAACATAATACACATAACTAGAATATGCAAGTTCCTCAACAATTTCATGTGGTATATACTCATCTCAATGAGTATGTACCTAACTTCACCTTTATTCTCCACCAAGATGAACAACTGTGTTGGAGAGACTTCGAGGGTAACATAGTGTTGCCTCGAAACCGATCAGTCCCCAACATGCTCCTTCATTCTCTCTCATGAATAAGCATGTTGTTTTTATACACAAAATACATTGAATGTGATCATGACATAAGGGACTATCATCCCACAAAAGCACAACATCAAAGGGACTTGCAATAGGAGAGATACCACACATCCTTGAAGGGTAAATGGCCCCATGATGCTCCACACGTTTTAAGCAAAATTGAGGATCGTGAACCTGCTTCAACAGGTTCCCCACGAAATGATGTTCCTCCTCCTAATAATGGTCAAGAGGTAGTGTATCAGAACCTCCACTCCACTATTCACAACCCTAGTTCTAATACCCATGAACATGAAGTGTTTAAGGAACATAAACACACAATAAGGGCGAACGTTCTAATCGTGATCACGATCATGGTCAAGACCATCGAAGAGAAGGTAGAAAACACCATCATGATGATGGTTCTCCTTCTTCTTCTTCTTCTTCATCGTCTTCATCCTTTCCTTCAGTGTTCAAACGTAGTCATAGGGCAACCAAGTGTGAGGATAAGGGAAAACAAAGTGAAAAACATCGACAAGATAGTTAAGAACGAGGAGGAGGGCACTCTAAGGAATCAAGGCATAGAAGAAGGGAGAGTAGGGAACCGCATAGACACCATAGACGCTATGAATGAGATGATCACGAAGAACCCCTACTCGCAACTAGAAGCATGCTAGATATAATGGAGGTCATAAGAGTTCCAACAACGCACCAAAAGGATAGTAGGATCAAGAGGTTAGACATGAACAACATCCCACAATTTGAAAGGGGATACAATGTTGATCCTCAAAATCATTTACAAGCATTCCATAATGCATGTGCCTTACAAAACATAGAAAAAAAATGGCAAAAACTAAAGTTGTTCCCAAGGACACTAGTGAAACAAGATGAAAGCTGGTATGGCTCCTTAGAACTGGAATCCATTCGAAGGTGGAGTACAATGTTAGAACTGTTTAATGATAAGTACCAAATGTACTCCCGAGTGTCTAACCTGCAAAAGAAAATCCAAGGATGGAANCCTTTGGACGTATGCCCAAGGAAGGTTATCAGAGCTTAGGTCTCATCAAATTCATAGATTGCTAGAGTAAGTAGCCAAAGAAGAAGGTGAGCTATGAAAGAGAGAAAGTACGAAAGAATACAATTGAGATCCTTCCCTCCGAAAAAGGGGAGTGAGATTTTGTGAGGAGGAAGAAGAGTCACCACTCGAAGAGATGGTGAATAAGAAAACTTTGCCTATCCAAAAATTAACAACAAAAGTATTGGTAAAGGTAGACCAAATGTGGAACTCCCTGGATAGTAGGTTTAAAACTGTTCTTAAAATTGTAGAGGAGTTTAGGGAGCGAGGTAGTGACCGTGACAAAAATAAAAAGAGAAAAGTGAACAATGAACGTAACAAGGATAAGGGTAAAATGGCCATCATAGAAGAGGTTGTGGATTTAGACATAGACAATGATAGTGGATGCGAGATATGCCAATATGACCATCCTAAGGGATGTTGCCCATTGATCTCACATCTACAAGAGTCTAGGATGTATGCAATCAACCCATGACTAAATAAACGGCAAACACCCCGATGGTTACCTTATCCCCAAGGTAACCCAAGGTAGTTCCCCCAACCTTCAACATATTATCCAAGTGGAAATCCACCACAACCCGTTGAGCAACATCAACAGTGGCAATACCCACAGTCATGGGGGATGCCACCACCAAGGCAACAATACTGGCTACTACATGCAACATCCAATCTCTCCACTTGACTTTGTTACTCATGTTACACCACAACATCCCTACCAAGCTCATGAGTATTATAGAATTCCTTCTCCTAGGGAAGATAACCCACAAACATACCATCCTTCAAATTCATCTGCAGCTCTCACACCGATAGCTCCATTACCATCCGCTCCAGCAATGCATGGGGAACTCCCTACTCAACCATAGCAATGCAATGCCATAAGGGCTATAAATCCTGTAAATCCTCAACTCGCTATTGGTTTTGACAACTGTATGAAGAAAAGACCTTTCTTCAGAGCCAATAGTCCAACCAAGCCCTTACAACCACAAGTAGTTGAACCTCTAAATGCCTCCCCATCAAATAAGGCTTCAGAGCTCCCTTCAAACCAAACACCGAGCTCAACGCATACGGTTATGTTAACACATGCCGTTACTAACTGGATTAAGGTTGACCACCTTCCCAAGAAATTCTCTGATCCTGGAAGCCCCCTAATCTATCTCCAAATTGCTGGGAATGAGCCATGCAAAGCTCTTTTAGATTTAAGTTCTGAAGTCCACTTAATATCATAAGAAATGTACAAAGCTTGGAACCTACCTCTATTAAGGAAGAGCAATATTCACCTAGAGTTGGCTGACCAATCCATCATTGTTCCCTTGGGACTAGTGGAGGACATCGTCACCACTATGTGTGGGTGGTCGTACCCAGCTGATTTCCTAGTGATACAAGTGAATAATGGTAAAGGGGACTTCCCAATAATAATGGTAAGGGCATGGCTAAGTACTATAAATGCATGCCTAGGAATCTGTGATCTTTCCCTGGAAATATCTAAGGAGAACACTTTTGGAAAGATCAAGAAGAAGAAGGTTCCATGCATCACATATAGTGATACAGGGTGCAATTGCATGTAGAAATCATGGGTTGTGAAAAGTCTAGGATTACCTACATGCAACCGGTGTGCACAAGACATTAATATACAAAAGTGCCTATATGCAGTAGCCACATGAGAAGAAGACATCGAGTGGCTGATAGCTAATCAAGAGAGTAACTCACTAACATGGATGGAATTAACTAAGGGAATAACTTGCACTTACATCAAAAGCATAGATGCACTAGAGCAAGTCCGTTGCCAACTTCCAAGCCTTAACCTTAAAAACATCAACTGAGGGATGTTGGAAATTCCTGAAAAATTCAAACAAGAGTCCCTAGAATTGAAACCATTGCCCACTGATCTGGAATATATGACCCTCAAAAATGGAAAACCAGTAATCATCAATGCAAGACTTACTTCCAAACAAAAAGGAAAACTGCTAAAAGTAATACACAAGTGGTCAAAAGTCTTTGCCTAGTCATATCCCGAATTAATTGGAATAGATCCTAAGATATGCCAGCATAGGATTTACATTGACCCCTCCATGAAACCTCGAAAAAAACTGCAGAGGTGATTGAACCCAAAGTTAAATAAAGTGGTAAAAGAAGAAATAGAACAGCTTCTTAAGGCTGGGTTCATATACCCCATTGCTAATAGCAAATGGGTTAGCCCTCTAGTAATCGTGCCCAAAAAGGGAGGCAAATGGAGGATGTGCATATATTTTAGGCTACTGAACATGGAAACATTTAAGGATCACTTTCTGTTATCATTCTTTGACCAAGTCTTAGACACCATAGCAGGGCACTGCTATTACATTTTTTTGGATGGCTATAGTGGATACAACCAAATACGGATAGCCCCAGAAGACCAAGCCAAGATGATGTTCACTAGTCCTTAGGGAATGTTTGCATATAAAAAAATGTTGTTTGGCTTTTGCAATGCCCTTGATGAGTGGCGAGGTACCCCTATACTCAACCATACGAATACGAGCATTACACGTGCGATCCAATCGAATGCCAAGGACTAAGTTCTTACACGCCTTATGAAACACTTAAGGTTAATCAATCGTTGTCTTCCCAGACTTACTTGTGTTGTCACAGTTGTATGGTTAAGTAAGTATGAGGTATATGATTTGTATGTCTTTTATCTTTTTATCGCCTATGTTAAGAGAGGAAAGGGTGAAGAGACTAAGTAACTAACTTTCATTAACTAAACTTTAATCATCCTAGCATCAGTATCCTAGCATCAGTATCCAAGCGTAACACACGTGCTCGAAGTAGTCATACTGAATGCACTTAACTATGAGAGTTGAAGGTTGAGAGAGATGAAGTCCTTAAGGAAGCATTTAAACATTTCACAATAATTAAAGTCCTATTTAGCTTAGTCCATATGCTGCAAGGTTTATCCAAAAGTTCATCTTTATTGTTGTACACAATTGTGTGCTTAGGTACAAAATTGCTCGAATAAAGATCTGTTCACTTTGGGACTCTTACTACGGGCACATGGAAATTGTTCTAACTTTGGAATGGTAAAATGGCAAGAGTTTGGCTAAGGTCTAGATCTAGATGGAGAAACAAGGGACGACCACCTCTTATTTATAGAACTAGCACCGGGCTACAATATTGCATACGCGATATTTCAGGGATTGATGTGATATCGCATATCGCATCCCATCATACCCCATTGACTGAATGAAAACTCATCCTTGAGTTCCTTATAAAATATTGGGATGGTATGGGATTATTGACTTGAATGGAACTAATGCTGAATGGGACGACATGTAAATGGATAATCATTACAATACATGACAAAACTTAGTGTTAATGACAACAAGAGTGAACACTATAGACAATTGACATCCAACCTTATTTGGAAGCTAAGAAAGTAAGAGAGAGAGAAGAAGTATGTTGCTTCCAATGCCAAGATTGTGCCTTTCGTTATCCATCCATAAGCATGCCATCGATCTTCCTCCTTGCATAGTTGCTTCAACATTGATCCATTCCAAGTGTTCCCTCCAAGTCCGATCCATTGTTGTATGATTTCCATCTGCACACACAACACAATCACATATTAGCAAGGGTAAATGAATCACAATGCAGTTGATACCTTCCCTCAGTGTAAGGTCCATTGGCTGACTTGTGGTATGGTTGATGCGGGTTTTAAAGATATACTAATGATGAGTACCCAAGGTATTGGGGTTAGGAGAAAATCGAAAAAATTGGACTAGGACCCCCATGACTAATCGTGAACCTCCGATAGTGAGAAAATGGAAAAAGATAAAGAATAAGACAGATGGAGAAAAAAGAAACAACGGTCACACCAATTAAAATGGATGTCAAAGATGGAAATGAACAAAATAATGATGATTGCAGCAATGTTTAAAGGAAAGAACTAAATGGATGCACCAAATAGGAATGTTAGTGGGTCCTCCGCAAAGCAAGCTCATGCCCTTAATGCCCTAAAAATCCAACATTCAAAGAGTCCGTAGGCTCTAGAAATGTCATTTGGAAACAAAAGTTAAATTCTTAACCACAAGAGTTTACCAAAAAGAAAATAATGCATCCACCAAGATATGGACTACTGATACAACTGGTAATGAGGTGATAAATGGGGAAAGAAGGATGGAAAGAGGAAAATGGAATGGAATCTCAAGAACAAGGGGGTGTACAACCCCTTGTGTGTTAGTGGTTAATGTGACTTAGTAGATCCCATTCCAAATCTGGCCTTAAACAAACCACATTCAGTGACTTCGCATTAATACATTCGGCCCATCCATCCACTTGAAGTAACAAGAATGCTTTTACCAAAGTGCCACCACCATTATGACTAAACGAAGGAGGAGAGAGTAGGAAGTGAGAAGGACCTTAGTTATAGGGAACATATTTATTTTAGTTCCATAACTAGTGCTTGTAGCCCAAATGATTATTTCATCTAAGGGGTGTGCTTTGAATTCTCACTGTTTTTTTATGTTTTTGCGTGAAAACCACACCATGCAAAGGTTACTTATTATTTTTATTTGATAAACTTCTCGATAATGTGGCAACGTTGGAATGGTAAGAAAACTCAAGAAGAAAACATCCAAGCACCCAAGAGAATGGCTAGCACAAAGGCATCAAATCCCCTTGAAGTCACACCCTTTTCAATCCTTGAGTCCTTCCTGAGTTTGAGAAATACCCAGTCACTGATTCGTTGATAGTTCTTATTATTGAGAAAGGTAACTGTACAGCTCCAAGCCAAGAGAGACCATAGAAATTCATGGACGTATGGATGATGTGGACTCATTACCTGTTATATCAAAAGAACCATACCTTAGTATCAACATCATAACTTAAAGGTAAAAACCAAACATTAGCAATCCATGGAATACAGTTCATACCATCATTAGGAGCACTTATTGGGTGACAAATAAAACAAAGTAATCAAACACACAAACAAATGAAAAAGTATAAACAATGTTGTAAAATAAAAATAAGAAAAGTTAAAGAAATTTGTAAAATAAAAATGTGTAAAACAAAAACTTTAAAAAGAAATGAGGGCCTCGAATGATCAGCATAGGTGGCCATCTCCCCCATGACTGAGTTGAAAGGAAGAGATCCGAAATAATGAGTGTTTGTTTGAATTTTTTAGAAGTGTCCAACTTCTCCCAATTGATGTTTTTAGGTTAAGGGTTGGAAGTTGGCAACACTCATACTCTAGTGTATCTATGCTTTCGATGTGAGTGTACGTTATTCCCCCAATTAGTTCCATGCATATTGGTGGGTTTCTCTCTTGATTAGCTTTCAACCATTGGGTGTTCTCTTGTTGTGTGGTTGCTACATATAGGCACTTTTGTATGTTAACTTTCTGAGCACACTGGTTGCATGTACGAGATGATAAGCATTCTTGTATGTCATCATTCTTTGTATCACTGTATGTAATGCATGGAAATTTCTTCTTCTCGATCTTTCCATAAGAAATTTTCTTAGATATTTCCAAGGAAAGATCATGGATTCGTAGGCATGCATTTATGGTAGTTAGCCATGCCCTCCCCATTATAATTGGAAAGTCCCCTTTATTGTTGTTGAGTTTTATCACCAGGAAATCAGCTGGGTATGACCAACCACACACAATGGTAATGATGTCCTCCACAAGTCCCAAAGGGACAGTGATGGACTGGTCAGCCAACTCTAATTGAATATTGCTCTTCATTAGTGGATGTAGGTTCCAAGCTTTATACATTTCTTGTGATATTAAGTTGACTCTGGAACCTGAGTTAAGAAGAGCC
>MNCI01005472.1:119412-151735 GCA_015680685.1 Gnetum montanum | reverse complement strand
TAGATTTATCCTTCAACAAGCTTATTGGAATATTACCCAGAGTGTTCCCATGAAACTTGACTTCACTAACATTGAATGGGAATTATATTTATGGGTCAATTCCTTGGGATGCCTTATCAAGGCTGGAAAACTTAATAGAACTTGATTTGTCTAGCAAAAGTTCACAGCAGGGATTTTTGGATTGGTGGTAGAATTCAAGAAAATTCAAAAAAATTCTTTAGGAAACAAGTAGTTGGAAGGTAGAATACCAGCTGAAATTGGGTGGCTTAGCTCTGCTCTGTCTGAGCTTTCAATACCCAATAACTACTTGTTAGGCAGAATTATGCAAATGGTAACCTGAAAAATCTAAGATGTTTAGTCTTGGATCATAATAATTTGTTAGGTACCATTCCTTCCAACTTAGGAGAATGTTACATATTAGAGCTTCTAGACCTTTCTTCAAATAAGTTTGAAGTCTCCATCCCATCGGAGGTGGCAAATCTATACAACATTCAATTCTACTGGAATTTTTCATGCAACGCTTTGCATGGGAGATTGCCAACAGAAATTGATCACATGATTCATGTGCTAGCAATAGATGTTTTAGCAAAGAATCAATGGCACAGTTTCGGCTTGTCTTGAAGGTTGCAAAAACCTGCAATATCTTAATTTCTCTTTTAATGAGTTTCAAGGATCCATTCCAGGGTCTCTGAGCCAGCTGGGATACCTAGTGTCCATGGACCTTTCCCACAACAATATTTCTAGTCCCATACCCTTTGAACTTGAGAAACTGTAAATGCTTCAAAGTCTCAATCTTTCGTTCAATGATCTAGATGGGCAAGTTCCAAAAGGAGGATATTGCGTAACCCTCTGCGATATCACGTACGTGATATCGCAGGGGATGTGATATCGTGGCTGACGTGATATCGCGGCACATGCGATATCGCATCCCATCATACCCCCATGACTGAATAAAAACTCATCCTTGAGTTCCTTACAAAATATTGGGAAGGTATGGGATTCTTGACTGAATGGAACTAACGGTGCACTACCAAGTGTATAAATAAGAGGCAACTCTTCCTTGTTTCTCCATCTAGATCTAGACTTTAGTGAAACTTTGGCAATTTTGCCTCTCCAGAGATAAAATAATTTCCATGTGCTTGCAGTAGGAGCTCGAAAGTGAACGGATCTTTATTTGAGCAAATATTGTACCTGAACACAAGTTTGTGTACAGAAATAAAGACAAACTTTTGGATAAACCTTGCAGTGCATGGACTAAGCTAATTAGGACTTTAATTATTGTTATTTATCATTTATCGTTTGAAGGCTTTATTAGTTAATTAAATCTTTCTCAACCCTTCTCCTATAGTTAAGTGCATTTAATACGACCGCTTCGAGCATGTGCGTTATGCTTGGTAATCCCAGTAACGACTAGCGTTTGGTAATCCCAGAAGGTTGCATTGGTTTAGGGTATGAACGGCAAGTGGGAATGGATGATGATGCTAGGTTAATTAAGGCTTAGTTAGTTAGTTAAATTTAGTTAATTAGTCTCTTCACCCTTTACCTCATTAGCATAGGCAATAAAACAGAAAATATATAAAAATCACATACCTCAGACTTACTTAACCATACAACCGTGACAAATACAAGTAAGTCTGGGAAGACAATGAACGATTAATCTTAAGTGTTCTATAAGGCATGTAGGCACTTAGTCTGCGAAATTCAACCGAATCGTGCATGTAACGCTTTTATTCATATGGTTGAGTGTAGCGGTACCTCGCCACTCATCAAGTGTGCAATGTATTCTTGTTTATTATTTTCTCAACTAACCCTAAGGGTTCATTCCAATGATGTGAATGATTTCCTATGTTCTAGTTAGCACACAAACAACTAAGTCCTTAGCAATGGTGCCAATGATGAGTGGCGAGGTACCCCTATGCTCAATCATTCGAATACGAACATTTCACACACGATCCGATCGAATTCCAAGGACTAAGTGCCTATGCGCCTTTTTGGAGCAAGGATGGGTTGGTTGATCATTGTCTTCTCAAGCTTACTAGTATGTCACAATTGTATGGTTAAGTAAGCTTGAGGCATATGATTTTTATAGCTTTTATGTTTTTATGTCCTGTTGCTAGTAAGGGAGGAGAGAGAGATAACTAAGTGACTAATTTAACTTAACTACTGATTGACTCGGCTTTAACTAATCCTAACACCAGTATCCGTTTTCACTTGTCGTACACATCCTTAACCAATGCAACGCTAATAGGATTACCAAACGCTAATCGTTACTAGGTTACCAAGCATTGCACACATGTTCAAAATGATCGTACTGAGTGTAATTTAACAATTTTCTTAATTGATCAAAATGAATTACTATGCTAATAACAAAAATATAAAGTGCATAAAATAAAATAAATGTATAAGAAAATAAAATAAAAGAAATGTGCAAGAAAACAAATCTCAAGTGCTATAAGGATGAATCAAAGAGCTCATCTTTATTGCTATACACAAGGTGTACACAATGCTCGAATAAAGATCTGTCGACACTTAACATCCTACTGCGGGCACTTGGAAAATATTCTAACCTTAAAACAGATTACAAGAGTTTTGCTACTTGACTGCTATAAGACTTTTTCTCCCAATTGTGCACGTGGGCATTGTATTTATAGGTTTGGGAGCAACTACTCTAATAATGAGAGCAACCACTCTAATAATTAGCATAATTGCTAAAGAAACCACTAGAGTAACCACTTTAATAATTAGAATAACTACGAAACAAACCGCTAGAGTAACCACTCTAATAATTAGAATAACTACTAGAGTAACTGCTCTCATCAAATGCCATGACTTTTATGGCTAAGGAAACACTTGACTAATTATTAATATGATGTTCACTTTTTTAATTGAAATATTTTTCTTAAAGGTATTTTTATTTTAAGTTTGATTAGCATTAAAGCATATCTAGAAGGCCTGAAAATTTTTAAGTGATCCATAGAGCTTTGGTAAAATTAACGTTCTTACACATTCTTTGTGTTTAATCTATTTGGTGGATTCTAATAAACAATAAACCATGAATTAATATTAAACACCTAACATTTGGTATTACTTAATCTTAATGTTGGTTCAATTTCAACTCCTTTAATTTATAATCAATTCCTTAAATTTCAAACACCCTAAATTATTGGGGTAACACTACTTTATAAAGTTGGTTTTAAGTTTTATGAATGTTTCATGTTGGCTATATGTCCTAGGGTATATATAGTCATCTATCTTCTATACCTATTAATATAAACAAAAGCAACTTTAGAATAGGAGATTTTAACTTGTTTGGAAATTGCCCATATTCATAAAGGTTTATTAATAAAAGTTGGCTAAGATTCATAAACCACCACTTTAGAAAATTAGGGCCAACACAAACATGCCACACATAGAAAAATTATAGTACTTATTTTATTTACCCAATGAAAAAGTTTGTTTTGTATTTTATTTAATATAAAGTACTCTTCTAATACTTACCCTACCATGAAAAAAAATGTTGTACATCTAAGTTATTCTTAAAATACTTAAATTATTAACTATGTTCCAACTAAATATTATATTGGTTGTTTGTCTTAAGCATAAACATAATCAAAGATTTAGATCCAAAAGAGCATCTAGTAACGTCTTACAAATACTAATAAGGTACTCGGACTCTTAAATTTAAGGTTATCATCCTTAAATTTAAAGGGGAAAAATTTTAGTTGTCAATATGCCACGAGTTCCCCCCGTGAAACAGGTACGAAACTGCCAACGGTAATTAAAAAGCTTGGAAGGTGCAATTCCTTAACGTATCTTTAGCGTTCATGGTTAATTCCTAAGTTTAATTCTATTCTCAAGCGGAAACTTGAAAAAAGCAACAAAAGTTAACAAAATTTGTTTACTAATAAGTATAATATCAAAACGTGAAGAACGCCCAGACGGTATAATGCATAATACAGACATAAGCACACGCATCAAAAATATGGATAAGCCTTGGAGGATAATACACCCCACAAACTTAATCAATATGCACGCTGGAAACTTATGCATAACCCCTGGAGGATAATATACTTTGAATGGTGGAGTGAAACTTAGATGTTGACTCTTCAAGAAGAAGACAACGTAGGCACTGAGTGGTGTTGAAGAAGACACCGTAGGCGCTGAGTGGTGTTAGGTGAGGGACTTTATTGGTGCATGATAGTGGCTTCTTATTTAAGATTCTCTTGGAGATGAAACTCAAACACTGATTCTCTTGGAAAGTTCCTCCAAGAAACGGGAAACAAAGGTCATGTCTGGTCTTTGGTAAGGGTTTTCACTGGTACAGCATAGTGCCATTTTTATAAAGTCAGAAATGCAATTCCACAGCAAAGTATCCTCAATGCATTCCGATGGCAGCTTTTTGTGCAACGCTTGCTCTAATTTATCAGGGAATGAGTCCAGCACCCAACTTTGTAAATTGCAAAACCCATCAGGATTTTCATCAGTTGGGCTTTTACTTGTTGCCATTTCTAACAAGGTTACTCCATAGCTGTATACATCTCCCTTAGGCGACACCATTCCCCCTCCTCCATACTCTACAAATTCATTATCATGTCAAAACCAATCCTAAGAAAATTCTTAAAATCTAAATTAGTGAATGTGTAACGACTAACCATAAATATCATGTATAACAGAAACCTCTATTATAGAGGCTTGTAAGGGTAAAATTTAGGCAGTGTCAAATAAAGGATGATTTCAGAAAATTCAAATAAAGCCAAAGTACCAGGATGTGAGTAGGTACCTGGAGGAATATAACCAATTGATCCTGCAAGAGACAAACTGGAAGATAAGGAAGATACAGAATCAGTGCAGAGGAACTTTGCAATACCGAGATCAGCAACATGAGCAACCATATCTTCATCAAACAAGATGTTGCTGGGTTTTATGTCACAGTGGATGATTTGAATACTGCTATAATGATGTAGGTATTCTAGCCCATGTGCAATATCCATGGCTATATTCACCACCTCTCTGAAGGACAGGTATTTATTCTCTCTCTGCAGGGCTTGTGCCAAACTTCCTTTGGGCATCAGTGGCATGACCAGGGCTTTGTGTGCGCCTTCCCAACAAAAACCGATGATTTTTACTAAATTTCTGTGCTTCACCATGCTCAAGGCCTTGCATTCTGAAACAAAACCTTTCAAGGCTTCTTGATTAATTTTGTTAAGGAGCTTAATAGCCACATCAGTGCCATCTCTGAGAGTGCCCCTATATACGGAGGCCAGGATTGTGGAACCCAGCAGCTTGTTGATGTTGAATCCTCCGGTGGCTTCGCTGATGTCTCTGTAAGAGAACCGATTTCCATAGTTCTTCTTCCAGTTGTCAAATTCACAATTTAACACACCTCTATCCCCTCTATCCTTCAGACTCCTTGTGCAGTAGATTGATACATAGAAAACAAGGCAAATTACCAAAACACCAGCGCAGGCAGCAACTGGAGCAATGATTTTTACCTTGGAATCAGTGTGAGTGTTTGCCACGGATGTGCAAGCAGGTAGCTGTACCCATTCTCCACAGAGCTTCGGATTTCCTAAAAATGATAGCTTGTTAAAATGACGAAATGATGCTCCCTCTGGAACTTCTCCACTTAGATCATTGAATGAAAGATTAAGGATCTGAAGCATCTGCAATTTCTCAAGGTCAAAAGGTATTGAACCAGAAATATTGTTGTGGGAAAGGTCCATGGACACGAGGTTCTCCAGGTTGCTCAGAGACCTTGGAATTGATTCTTGAAACTCATTAAACGATAAATCCAGTTGTTGCAGGTTGTTGCAGCCTTCAAGAACAGATGGAATGGTGCCGCTGATTCTATTTGCTGAAACATTTATGGCTTCAGTGTGAATCATCTTACCAATTTCTGCTGGCAATTTTCCATGCAAGGAATTGTGGGACAAATTGAAGTAGATTTGAATATTGTAGAGATTTGCCACTTCCGGTGGGATGGAGCCATCGAACTTATTTGAAGAAAGGTCCAGCAGCTCTAATTTATAACATTGTCCTAAGCTGGGACGGATCAAACCTGAGAAGTTATTATGATCCAAGACTAAACGTCTTAGATTTTTCAGGTTACCAATTGCATTAGGAATTCCCCCCAACAAGTTATTTTGTATTGAAAGCTCGTACAGAGTAGAGCCAAGCCTCCCAATTTCAGAGGATATGCTGCCTTGCAATTTGTTATTACCTAGAGAAATTCTTTGAATTTTCATGAATTCTCCCACCGACCTAGAAACACGACCTGTGAGCTTGTTATCAGACAAATCAAGATTTATCAGGTTTTCTAGTTTCCCCAAGGCCTTCCAAGGAATTGGACCGAATATAAAGTTCCCATTCAAAAGTAGTGAATGGGAACACTTCTGGCAACATTCCCTTTAGCTTGTTGGAGGATAGATCCAGAACATTTAAGGTGGAGCAATTTGAAAAAGTAGATAAAATAGAAATTGTGGGAGAGCCATCATTTACAAGACGATTGGACATTACCCTGAAAACAGTCAACGACAACCTTCCAAAATGCAGAGAAATGACTCCTGTCAGATGATTTTTATCAAATAAAAGTGTACAAAGATTGCTGCAGTTCCCTAAAGATGGAGGAATGCTACCTATCAGGTTGTTTCCCGACAAGTAGAGAACAGATAGGTTTTCTAGTGTGCCCATCTGAGAAGGAACATAGCCTGTAAAAGCATTTTGATGCATGTTTACATGGCTAAGTCTAGACATGTTGCCAACTGATTCAGGAATATCACTAGCCAATTGAGGATTTTCAAAAACATACAGAAACATAAGATTCTTTAGCTTGGATATTTCTTGTGGTAATGTGCCGGTTATGGGTGTCCGATAAATGTACAACTGTTCCAGAGAAGAGAGGTTTCCTATGGAAGAGGGAATTGAACCAGAGAGATTGTTTGTCTGGAGGGCGAGTATTTGAAGACTAAACATGTGGCCAATGTTGTGAGGAATGCTACCATGCAAGTTATTCTGTGTAATGGATAGTATTTGCAGCTGTGTAAGGTTTGTAAATGTGTCAGGAATGGTACCCTGGAGCCTATTTTCGCATAGATACAAAGTTTGCAGGTTTTTCAAGGTGCCCAGCTGGGGAGGAATTGTACCATGAAATGAATTATTGCAAAGATCCAGGTATGTGAGATAAGATAAATTGCCGATGGACGAAGATATTATACCTTGGATTTGCATGCTGTAAAGATCAAGCTTCACCACTCTGCCAGCTGAATTGCATTCAACATTACTCCAGTTGCAGTAGTGTATGGAGTTAGGATGCCAATTAACCAAAGCTCCATTAGGATCAGACTCCACCATTTTCTTGAATATAAGCAAGCTTTCGACGTCTTGTTCATGCAATAATTTTGCAGAGTGAAAACTGCCATTCATCATGCAAATGGCAAACAAAACTAGATGCCATAATACAGCACTTCTACGCAGCATGTTTGCTGTTGGGATCTCCAACTTAACCTAAACGTTGCAGAGTGTTTGGCGTCACTGGCTTGGAATGCTGAATTTAAAGACTCTCAAGGGAAAGTTCATGTTGTGCATCATATTATTATTTGACTCAATGACCAAGCCACCGGCGGCTCTGATTATTATTGGACTCAATGACCAAGCCACTGGCATCTCTCATGTGAGTCTAGACGCGCTTCCTCATTGTTGTGCATTATTAGCACTCATTTGGACTTTTGTGACCCTACTTTAAAATTCATTGAGTGGTGGGCCTCCTTGTTGTTGTTACAACTGCACTGCATTAATTACGGAATCAAACTTTTCATGCCTTGAGAAGGCTTATTCTTTGTTCTTTTGATCATGCATTAAGACTCTTCTCAAATTGCTTCTTTGAAATTAAGTAATGGGGCTATTCTATTAACTTTGCTCGCTCTTCTCTAAAATTAAATAAGTAGTGAACCTTTTCTTTGTTCTTTCTACCTTACTATGACTTTTCTAACCTTACTTCTTTAAAATTAAACTAGTGTGCCTTTTCTTTGTTCTTCTAACCCTACTACGATAATTATGTACTCAAATTTTTCTACTCCAGAAATCATGCTTAGATTTTTCTTACCTTGACCCTTCATCAGGTTAGAATTTCAAGATTTTAGTAGGTATCAAGAGGAGATTCTCTAACTTTTAAAAAAAAGTAGAAATATATTTTGTTTATTGTTAAAAAGTGTCATGAGTATACAACATCATCATCATAGCCTTGTACTAACAAAATATGAAGGGTTACATGAGATCTCTTTTGTCATTATGAAAAGCTAGATCTTTATTTATTTACAATTTTTTCAAATCATCTTCAATTATTTTTTCAATCTTTTTATGTTCCTTTTGATATCTTTTTTGGAATAGTGATGTAGGAAGCTTTTCTATAGGCTCATTATCTAATCTATTGTGTACATTCCCCAACCATCTAAGACATCATTCTTATAGCTTATTTGAAATAGAAGCAACTCAAAATCTTTCTCTAATATATAAAACTATGCAATCTATTATTATTATTATTATTTGTAACATTCAACATCCATCAAAGCATCTACATTTTTGCCATATTGATTTGTTATTCATTCTTCTTTTGTATTCGTCAACATTCATCACCATAAAATATAGCAAGTATGATGGCTATCCTATTGTAGTGAGCAACCTCTTACCATTGAATTGTCATGTTTACTTTACTACTATTTATGTTGTTGTCCAAATTGCATTCCATAAATTCTTGTATTGATTTTTAGTCCTAACCTTTTAGCATCTAGAAGTTAAATTGCAATAGACAATGATGATACGATGATATAAAATTTATCATAGTTATATAAAATCTTCAAAATTTACACGTTAGTAAGCTTACCTTAAATTAAATTAACTCATATATTTGACAAGGTGAATCTCTTTTTTAAAGCTTTAAACTAAAATCTAATGAGCTATGCATGTGTCATTGCATCTCATAAATTATTGGATATGGTTTGGTTTGATTCAAGATAACTTGGTGCATTCATTTTTAAGAATTTAATGCTCTTAAGGAAATTTTTGTAAGTGGTCTCAATTGGAAAACAAAACGTAAACTTATGTGATGGTAGTCTTGGAAAAGCACATAAACTTGATGCGATGTAAATGAGCCCCGGTGCCTTAGAGGTGATGTGATGTATATTAGCCTAACAGAGACAAGAGTGGAAGTGGAATTTCATTTCTTTTTGTGGGTATTACCTTCATTGGCAGACTTAGTCCTCGATCCTTCATTGGTCTCCCCTGAATCGTTGCGGATTGGTTAGTCTCGCTTGAATCGTTGCAGATACAAGTCCATAACCATAAGTATTCGCATTCATATTTTACGATGAAAAGCACGAATAACAGCACCATAGTAACGATGATTCTAATGGTGTAACTGTCCCCTGCTTTTTGAGTTTTACTTTTCTATTATCAGTATCTACACCATGCTAGAGGACAAAAACGACGGGTTATAAACGGAGGAAACGTGTTCACTTTCAAAATTGCGGAGAAAACGAGTAACGAGTCTTCTACGCCATGCACAAAATTTTCGTGAAGTATCTTTTCAGGAATACATGTTCACTTTCAATGCTAGAATTGTGAGAAAACGTGTATAGCGTCCTTTGGGTCCATGTACAAACTTTTCGAGAAGGTTCACATTTAATTTGACCTAAAAGAAACCGGAGGACAATTCACGTTCATTGAATGCCAAAATTGCGGAAAAAACGTCTACCGCTTCTTCTCAGCCCATGCACAAAATTTCCGAGAAGCTGCCTCCAGAGACTTAGTTCAAAAAAGACCAAAAACAGACGGTAGAGGGTAAAATATGGTTTTTTTATAGAGATCTTAGGTATTCGCCTAAGCATACAGTTGAGAACGAGCATTACGTGAATTATCGTTCACCTCATCCTCTAAATGCAATGAACCTACAAAGTTTTCACAAGAACAAAGTAGTTGCTGCAATATTGTGGCTTTTCTGGATCTATGTTATTTTCCATTTCAGCTTTATTTATAATGACAGTGTTAGCCCTAGCCCTGGACCCATTGACTGTTGCTATCTTGAGTCTTGTGACTGTAATCCTCCTTCTCCCGGTTTCAATTAAGGTTTACCCATAATGGTTGTGTTACCCTTGGCATTATGGCTGTAATCATCCTTCTCCTAGATGCAATTACTGCTCTTGTGGTTACCTTATGTGATTTGATGGTTAAAGCTTACTGCTCGTGGACTGTGCGGAGTATCTTGCCACCAAACTTATGCCGGATTTACTGTTGTGCTGAATTTACAGGGCAGGGCGATTGGAATTTATATGCTAAACGTTAACAGTCAGACAGATAAGCAAGTTTAAGAATCCAGAGAAAAAAAATCTGCCCGTGGGGACGAGTCTCACTTAAGAACTCCAAAAAACCACTTTCAAGATGGTTGATTTTTGAGCTTTCCATGATTTTGTTTTTATCCAAAAGGCTCCAATGAGTATCTACATGTTTTGGAGTCTAAGCATTCAATTGAAAGAAGTTTTGTGTTTATCAGCCAGTAAGTGAGCATGAAAGTCATTATGTTTATGGATGTTAACATGATGTGATGTAATGTGTAAGATACACATGTACACAACATAAAATTGTTGTGGTTAAGAAACTTTCTAGGATACCTTGGAACATCGCCCTTGTGACCATGATTGTAAGTCAAATCAATCAAACGTGCATTATTTGGGCCTTTCTATGAACCTTGGAACCATCCCCGCTGCTACGGCCACAAGAAATTTCAAGTCAAATCAATTAATATTTACATAAACACTTTTTCTATAGAGCAGGCCTTGGAACCATCCCACTTCCACTTCCATGATTAAAATAAACGTCAAGTCAATCAAGATTTGCATAAACGTGGTCTTTCTGAAAAGTCACGTCAATCAAGATTTGCATAAACGTGGTCTTTCTATACACTGGGCCTATCTATGAACATTAAAACGATCCCCACTAAGTCAAGTTAAACGAGCTTGCAAGAAAAGTCAAGTCTGTCACATGTTATAGTTTTTGGATTTTCTATGAACCTTGAAAGCATCTTGTAATGAGCCAAGTCAAAATGGAAATTTTTATCATGTTCAGGGGTAACATTTGCACGTTAGCATTGATGATGGTTTGTTCATCAGCGTAGCCTAATTTTACGACTTCACAATTTATTTTAAGTTTTCTTTCTCCAGAAATTATATGTTATTTTTAGAAGTACATTTTCTCATCCTCTCTGTGGATATTACGAGGCAATTAAAGGACGAGCTCAAATACTAATAAAATATGCACATTGCATTTCATTCCTTTAAGATCCTTCCTTACTTGCATTACCAAAATGAAGAGACAAAGCTTCCATGAACGCCAATCCGTTGCTGCAATTTTATAGAATAATTTTAGGGCTCTTCTCTGATTCTCACGTTTAGTTTGACTGATTTTAACTAGTTTACCTATATATTTATAATATATATCCATTATTTAGCTCGAGAGAATCTTATATATTTTACAAATTAATAAAATCTCGAATTGATTTATTGAGAATTGATATTCATATTGAAAAGCAAAATCAAAATGACTGTACCTTATTCAATAATAATTCTTGTGAAAATTTCTATTAATTTGATTTATAGTGTTTCTTTTCCATGGCATAGACTTTACATAGCATTTTTTTTCTATGGCCTGGACTTTCCATGCACTATATTGGTCTCTCGGCCAAAAATATTGTCTGCCAAGAAACAGGTACTTGCAACTTGGAAGCTACAACATGCGTATTTTCCCCCAAAGCAGGAATCACTTGGTTGGTTGGAATCACTTGGTTGGTTGGCATGTTGCAGGAAAAAACTTGTATCATTTGTTTTTTTTTTACCCTTATTAATGCTTAGTCAATTTGTATTTTTCAACGAAAATGTAATACCCGTTCCATATATCTGATGGGTCTTTAGACTTAATAAAGCTTCAATTTTGTCTTCCTTCCCTTTTAAAACCATTTTAATTAGACATGTTAAAGATTATATAGATTTTATTTGCATGTAAATGGTTGTTCAAATAGTTATAAGAATATTTTTTTATTATTCATAGTTTGCATATTTTTTCTTTTCAAAAATATTTTTAGAATTAAATTTACCCTGCCTTTTAATCTTATAACTATATTTTAAAAAGTTTGGATTTGCTGAAGTTTAGAGCCCTTAAAAATCATAATTTTGGGAGACTTTGGATAGTGTTAGTGGTTGCAAAATTTTGCAAGAATTGCAAAAGAATTGTGATAAGTAAAATTGTAAGTCTAGATTTCAGAGAAATCCTCCAAAGATATTAAAATTATGTTTTAAAAGTAACTGTATCATAAATAAGTTTATATCACCGTTTCTATTTATTAAAAATAGATAAATATATCATTTTTGTAAAATTCAGTATATGAAATAGACGTAGATGTATCATGTCGTTAAAGGTCAAAATTGCTTTGGAACGTGATTGCGTTTGGGAATTGTGAACCAGAATCAATAATGCTCTGTTTATGAAAATTCGTTAAGAACCGTAATCCTGATGAAGCATGATGATTAATTTCCAGTATTTTAACTAATTACTAGCAGGAAAGATTCGCAAACTCAAATGATTTCTCTCCTGATGACATCTGCCCATCCTTAACTATACTGGCTCTCTTATTTTCTATGAATTCTCTAATTACTGTAACCTTCTGTTTTATCTGAAACTTGGTTTTAGTTCTCAGATTTTGAATTTGTTCTGTATCAGAAAAAGCTCCTAACCCATGCTCACATGTTCGCATCTTTTTCTTGAAAAGAAGTCGCATGGCCGTCAAGGGAAACGGTAAAAAATGAGGGAAAAAAACTGAAAGTGATTTATGCACCTTGTTCATTTAATCTTGTAAAACATCATTGCTTCTCTGTTTACAATTTCATTCCATTTGAAGTCAACTATGACGAGGAAATCGACACTTCAAAATAGGACCTCTGTTTCTTGCTATGTTACGTGTCTCTGCACGTAAGCAACATCCAATAAAGAGGCCAGTCATTCCGAATAACACTTGCCCCCCACCCCCCCACCCCCCCGTCTTACTACGGAAGTGTCCACCTAAAGAAATTATAAAATCAATAATCATACTTGTGGAGCAAAGAATCTTAAATTAGGAAATAGGTTTTGGAACTAAAATTCTTACTTTGGGAATACAAGGCTATAATATTACACAACAAAAATGGAAGAGCCGAGCTTGCATGACAAATGATTGTTTGGACAGTGCATTAGAAAAATTTGAAATTTGAAATGAGGATTAAGGATATTTTAAAATGAGTTTATGAGCCTAAGGTGGGTTTAGGAGATGAATGTATTTGGAATACTAAATTTCACTTTTTATATTAATTTTATAATAAAATTGATAGTGCACATGTGTCATATTACAATCTTACAAATTGATAGTGCACATGTGTCACAATGAGAGATGGCCATGGAGACTAATTTATTGAAAGCTCTAGAGGTATGAAGTTCAAAGTCTACACGTTTTTGTTTGAGTATCACCTTGACCCATTAGGACATAGAATACAAGTGTGTTTTTCGTGATGGTGCTTATAGAAGCCATACCAACAATGATTATATGTTCTATATAATTGACATTGGAAAATTACTAAAGCTATCTTATTATATAAAAAGGGGGATAAATATAATTTGAACAATTATTAAATGATTATTGTGAGAAATATTTTTGCTAAGTTGTTGGGCACAATGCTAGAAAAGAGAATCAATTATTGGGCTAAAAGTAACCAAGTTAGGGCAAGATGTTAAGCAAACAACATCACTCCACTATTGATCATTTAGTTATTCTTAGACACTACATAGAGTTTGCAAAAATGCCTACTAAAATGATTCAGTGATTTGTACAAAACTATGGTTGCACTTGCGTAAAATTGGCCTCCCTTCACATTTCATTACAACTCAAAGATTGTATGAAGAAGTGATTATTGAAATTATAGACAATAATTCAAAGAAAAATTTGTTGACATTTCCAAAGTTCAAAATTTTTTGAATATTTTACTAAAAACCTTTGTTTAGTTTGTATCTTGAGACTTTACCCCAAAAACTTTGTGCTCCATGAAGAGGAAAATATAATAGCTTTTGCTATTTAAGGGGTTATGACTCCTCTTGCATTTTGATGTAGAGAGTCCATAGTAGCTATGGTAATATTGGAAGAGGGATATGGGACAAAAGGTTGATCAATTCTATATAAGATGGACCCTTTCAACTTGAAAAATCATTTCTTTATATTTTGTTTTTTTTTTGTAAAATAGCATCTTTGTACATGATGAGTGGCGAGGTACCCCTACACTCAACCATACGAATATGAGCGTTTCACGCACGATCCGGTCATACTCCAAGGACTAAGTGCTTACGATCAATCGTTGTCTTCTCAAACTTACTTGTATTGTCACAGTTGTATGGTTAAGTAAGCTTGGGGTATATGATTTTTATAACTTTGGTCTTTTTATTTCTTCTGCTAATATAGTAGAGGGAGAGAGAACTAAGTGGCTAATTTATCTTAACTATTCATTAACTAGTTTCTAATTGTTCCTAACACCAATATCTGTTCCCACTTTTTGTACGCATCCTAAACCAGTGCAACGCTGCTAGGATTACCAAACACTGATCGTTACTTGGTTACCATGTGCTACACGCATTCTCGAAGCGGTCATACTGAATGTACTTAACTAAGAGGGTCGAAGGTTGAGAGAGATATTAATTAACTAGGAAAGCATTAAACATTCAATAATAATTAATTACTAATTAGCTTAATTTGTATGCTGCAAGGTTTATCATAAAGTTCGTCTTTATTGCCATACACAAATGTGTGTGCTCAGGTACAAATTGCTCGAATAAAGATCCATTCACTCTATGACTGCTATTGTGGGCACACAGAAATTATTCTAACTCTGGAATGACTAAACTGCAAGAATCTGGCTAAGGGTCTAAGGCTAACTCCCTTGAACAAAGGGTGCCACCTCTTATTTATAGAAGATGAGGCAGGACGTGATATTGCGGCTCATCATACCCCCATGACTGAATGAAAACTCGTACTCGAGTTCCTTACAAAATATTGGGAAGGTATGGGATTATTGACTTGAATGACAACTAATGGTGAATGGGGTGAAATGTGAACGAATCAACATTACAATACATGGCAACATTAGTGTTCATAACTACAAGAGTGAACACTATACACAATTGACATCCATGCTTATTTGGCAACTGAGAGAGAAGAGACAGAGAGAAAAGAAAGGAGAAGACGTGTTGCTATGATGCCAAGATTGTGCCTTCCTTTGTCCATCCATGCACGCACCGTCAATCTTGTGCCTTGCAAAATTGTTCCAGCACTAGTCCATCCTAAGTGTTTCCTCCAGGTCCAATCCATTGTTGTATGATTGCTATATGCACACACAACACAGTCACATATGAGCAAGGATAAGTAAATTACAATACAATCGATACCTTGCTTCAATGTAAGGTCCATTGGCTGAGTTGTGATATGGCTGATATGGATTCTAGAGATATAACATTAGTGACGACCCAAGGTGCAGGGGTTAGGAGAAATGGCAACCAAAATGGAAACCAAAATTAGATGCCATAATACAGCACTTCTAAGCAGCATGTTTACCATCTGATTGTCCAACTTATCCAAAACGTTGCAGAATATTTGGCCTCACTGGCTTGCATTGCTGAATTTAACGACCTAGAGGAGATGGATCAAATGCTTGGAAGAGTCTTGGATTGTGGTGCAACTTTGAAGATCGTCTTATGGACAGCGGACGAGGCTGCCACCTACCCTGATGGGAATTCAAGGCTTCCACCTACCCTCACGTGTTACCAAGGTTGCGTGTCTAAATAAATAGAGAGCTGCTTCTTACGTCTATGATTTTTAACGTTCCACTGCAGAAATTGACGAAGTAGCAGGCCCCTTCAAAGCCTGCTGCAACAATTATGTACTGAGAATGTTCAGTGCTCCAACTCAGACTTCTTTGACCTTGTCCCCCATATGCACAGGTCACATGAGCTGGGTTTTGTAATAGTTGAAGTGACGGTTGAAAATCGATGCCATTTTGGATTTATACCGGAAAATAAAACAGGAATTAGCAAATATCGTTACACATAAAAGTTTTTTGTAAGCAGTATTAAGCAGGGAAAAATCATGTTTGGAATGTCCCTGGTCTACGAATGTTCTGCAGGTAGAACGTTTAGCATATTTTGGCATCAAAATGCAAAAAAGATACCAATAACAATTTTTTATTTTATTCTAAAATATTGTCAAAATGATTTGCAGATGTTTAAAATATCTCAAGAATAACAAATTTATCCATAACTTTCGATACCGTGAAAGCTAAATGTCTTATGTATAATTATTCTTTCTCATGTACCCGTTGCATCCCCATGAAATTTTAAAAAACCCATGGCATCCCTTAAGATATTTAAGGATACCTCCCAACTTTTCCGATTCCTAGTCTCCTAGAAACAGGTGAAACACTGCTTGCAAGTCTTATCTGAATAAAGACCTTGAAATTAATTTATACAGAAAAATAAAATCAGAATTAGCAAATATCCTTACGTATAGAAGTCTCTTCTTAGTATTATTTGAATAAGGAATTTGAAATTGGTATGAAAAGTTCATCATGAGCAGACCACAAGTTGATTTTGATCATGGTGAAATCTGTATTGAACGAAATCTATATTAACTAAGAGTTATGGAAGAGACACCATTTACCCCTATAAAACATATTGGGGAGATAATACATATTAATTATAATGTGTTAGCAAATTTTTTGTTTTTAAATTTTATCCTTAAATGGATATTGTATACTACCATTTGTAAAAACTCATTTGGCAGGCAAAGTAATTGGGCTGAATAAGCTCTACAATTTTAGTTGAATAAGTAAAATAATAGCATACATTCATTAACATAAATAATGTAAATTTACTACATTTCAAAGGACTTTTTAATAGAGTTATAATTGTTATTAACATGATGAAACCATGGTAGGCAAAAAAGGATGCAGATTTATTGCCCTTATTAACGCAGACAAGTGAGATGCACGTGGGCTCATTTTGAAGTATGAAAGTTATAAAATAGTATCATATACATTATTTTTATGGTTAAAAACTTGTGAGCTATTGCAAATCAAAATTGTAGACCATGATGATATGAGATTTACCATAGTTATTGATATTACATTTTCAAAATTTGATTCTGTAAGCCATGAAGTTCTAACTTATGTATTTGACTATAAGTGTAAATCTCTTTTTAAAGTATAAAATTATAAGCATAAATCTCTTTTTAAAGTATAAAATTAAAATGAACTGAGCTCAGCATGTACCATTTCATATTGTAAACCACAATGTGGTTTGATTCAAAATAACTGATTGCATTCATTTTTAAGAAGTTTATTCAAGAAAATTCTTGTGTTTCTTCCAAAGGATGAAAACTACGGGTTCTAAATCAGGAAAACGCGTTCACATTGAAAGTCAAAATTGTGTAACGCGTTTTCTGCGTCCATGCACAAAATGTTTGAGAAGTTTCTTCCAAAGGACAAAAACAACAGGTTCTAAACCTGAAAAATGCGTTCACTTTGAATTGTGAAGAAAACGCGTAACGCGTCTTTTGAACCAAAAAGGACCAAAAACGGTAGAAGGTAAAGGATGGGTTTCTTATAGAGATCTTAGATATTTGCATAAGCACACTGTGCAAAACAACTGCAATGTCAGTTGTCCGCATTACATGAATTATCGTCCGCCTCAGCCTCTGAATGCAATGAAGCTACAAAATTTTCACAAGAACAAAGTAGTTGTTGCAATGTTGTGGCTTTTCTGGATCTATGCTATCTTCTGTTTCAGGTTTACCTATAGTTACAGTGGTAGTGCTAACTGGCCCCCGCCGCGCCTTACAGGGTGCGCTGTTACTCTCCTGCGTCTTGTGACTGTAATCATCCTTCTCGCACATGCAAGCCCTTCTCTCTCCGTATTTCTAAGGTTTACCCATAATGGCTGTGTTACCCCTATATCCTGGGTTTTATGACTGTAATCATCTTCTCCCGGATTCAATTACTGCTCCAGGTTAAGTGATTTGTTGGTTAAAGGTTTACTGATATGATTAATAAAATGCTACTAGATCTACTACATTGTAACCGACATCTTTTCTATATCAAAAAATTTATGATAGTTTCCATCGTTCAGTTTCTTGTAAATGTTGCCGGAATGACACCAACACCAACGTATAAACAGGGCCTGCATCTTGGAGTTTACGGCAGTAGCACTTTTAACCATTGTTAAAATTTTTGGGAACATTGTTTTGACTTTTAAAAAATAATAAACCTTGTAAGATCTTTAAACATAATTAAAAATGAAATTGAAATTTTATCTCCCAGCTAGAAATATATTTGCGATGAATTTTGAAAATATCCTTAATAAAATTATCAAAGTAATATTTCGAACAAATCAATTAAATTTTCAATCTTACAATTGCATCTATATTTAATGTACTCAATGTAAAATATTGCATAAAAATATGTTATTAATCTTCAATATTGCATTTTCTAATATTTCAGTTGTTTCAATTAAAGGTGTTAGTGCTTATTTCAATTGTTTGATGTGGTATTTTTAATTTAAAAATATCAATAATGATTCATTAGTCTTTCAATTTATTGCTAATATATGTTAGGATAGGAAGGATGACCTAACAAGGTAAGAGCTTTGAACAAGGATGTTGACGTGGCAGTCATTGGTAGGACACAAAAATGCTAACGAACTGCTGCAGAAATCATGTCAAGAAATAACTGATATGCTGAATTGTAAATGAACAATAACCACGATTGATATTTATTCACATATTTCCAAGCTGAGTTCATCATTAGCTTAACCACTTATCTGTTTTTTACTAAGTTATTGCCAATTCACACTGATTCTGACGTTTTCATTTATAAAATTTAGTGTTTGAGCACTAGGGCTGGCACATGAGCTTGTAGATTAACTGTTGAAAATTTAAGTTATCCTTTTATAGAGACTTTGGGGTTGTATATAAGAATTAAAACAAATAAATGCAGCTAGATCACATACAAAATTTAGCTATGCCTTCAGAAAATGTTAGCCTTGAGCAGCCAATACTTTTCTATACACAAACATGTCTTCATCACTAGACAAAATAGCCCAAGTTTGCCACCTCTAGCATCCAAATGTGTATAAGCAAAAAACACTTCTCCTAACAAGGCCAACTGATTTGAGCTGACATTTGACAATGTGGAACACTAAGTGGGAAAAAAATTAAAATGAAGGCGAAAAACTATTAATATGTAAGAAATGGCCCTCAAAGCCAAATGAGAGTATGGGATGTGAAATTTTTGGCAGTACTAATTATTTGTAGATATATTTTTTAAACTACATAATATACAAGCGTTAACTTCTTTGTTGCCTGTGATTTGCATTTTTCACAAGTTTAATCTCAAGGGGTTATGCTGAGATTTATAAGAAATTAATGACTGCAGATCGCTGGGATTTAGGATGTAATAAAAACAATTTTGTTGGGTGTACTATATGTTGTAAAGGGATATACTTCAGAATTAGCTAGGTATTTTATTGAGTAAAGAAGAAAATGATCAATGTTAACTGTAATGATGGGAACATTCATGCAACAGACTACTTGTTCATTTACTTTTACTTATCAGTCTTTCTTTAATAATTCTTAGCATTACTGATTCTTGTTCTCACAGATTCATTACTCTTATGTCCAGTGGTGGTGTTTTTGACACCATAGCTACTTTGTTTTGGCTTCTTATGTTTATCTGAATGTGCAGCAATGTGGATATACTTAGGCTTGTTCATGAGATATGCTTGGATGGTTCAGCCTCATAATTCTCTTCTTTTAGCATGTCATGCGTCAAATGAAGTTGTGTAGTTATATCAGTTGTCACGCTGGGCTTCTGCTCGTGGGTATGTTCTATTCTTTTTTATAGGATCACAAACGAGTGGCTTGTTCCTTGCTCTGTGAAATATTCTAATAATTTAAAGTTGTCATTTTCTTAATACTTCTTTTTTCAGGCTAAGCATTTTAGTATGTATATGTATTAAGGTATGTATATGTATTAAGATAGCCTTTTATTGGTAGTCAGTGATTCTGAAATGAAGTAAACTGTTTTTGATTACACAGTTCAGTTTTAGCCATTGCAAAGTTACCCTTTTAAATAAAATATGTTTCATTATATTAGGCCCTTCATTTTAATTACTCATAATCTTCTTTGCCTTGTCCCAGCAAAATGGGGATAGTTACATGAGTTATCTTTTGCCATTTTCCTCAATGAAGAGCTAGATCCTTAATGCATTTTAATTACTGGAAGGTTCAATTCTTTTATTAAGTGATAGGTTTTATATTTAAATTTTTTATATAACAAATCTTCTTGCAGGGATCAATCAAAGAAGGATGTTGCTGTGCATTGATATTATATGATCTAAAATATCTGTTTGTCAAAACATTCAACATGGGGTTCATTGTTTTCTTCCAAATTTTCATTTGGAAGTTAAAGGATTGACATGTTCTGATGCTTTGATCCTGAAGATGAAATGTTCAAGTTTACATATGAATTATTTTTTCCTTTTAATAAACCCTTAAAATTATATTTTCCTGGTATTTCTCTCTAGTTTGCTTCACCAAAATCAGCTATCAAAATGATGGGATAAAGGTTATCACAAGGCATGGATTCTATATTTTTGGAACAAAAATTATTGTTTTAACCATAGACAGAAATATTCATACCAATTCTTAAAATATATACAATAGGCACAACATCGGTCATTTATCATGAGGTAGTTATATGAAAGCCCTTATTATAAGTGGCTATTCTCTGCGCACGTATAGTGTTCTCTCCACTTTCACATTCATATACAAGCTTCATAGCACTACATACTTGCAATGGAAACAACGTTACTCTATTCTTAGGAACATGTCATTGCAAGCTTCAACAATTTCATTCATTTCACATAAAGGGGTATGTGTAAACTGTTTGGCTTTAGGCTTGTTTGGAACCTCAAAGAATGACCATTTAGAAGAATTATTAGGAAGTATAATGATACCTTAAGTGTGATTCGAACTAGAAACCTCTTGCCCACTAATTGCTTTAGCTAATTATCACTAGCTATGTTTGTTACAATGATCTAACCGCTTGAGCTACCTATCATTGGTTAGGTTTGTTGAGGTAGACCCAAGCTATAAGTAGAGCATGGACTAATTGCTCTATGACTTGTAAGAGTCAAATTGGATTTGATACTTTCTTCTGCTGCCCAGTGTCTATCCACACTTGACAAATTAAATGTTCAGTCAAAATGGATTTGATAAATTTTTCCAAAAGGTCAAAGTGCAAAGTGGTATACCACCATTCATAATAGTCATGGATCTAGCCACAGATTTGCTCAGTAAGGCATTGACGCCAATTGTTGAATATTCCATCAAGAGACAAAAACCTGATTTCTTTTTTAGATGGTGTTAGAAAACAAAGATGTTTGTGTGCTACCTGTGATTCATATACATTATGGTCAGATCCTCATGTTGTTAAATCTGTTATGTAGGTTGATGATCATTTGATACCTTCTTCAACCCGCTATTCACTATCAATATGGATTTGGGTCTCAAAGTTTCATAAAATTTTTTGTCTAGAAAATGCACATAACTGTTGGAATTTTCCGCAGCACATTATCCACTAAAATATGCAGAAATTTTTCTTCATTGATAGGATTTTCTAGATTTTGGAATAAAGCATCTAAGACTCTCTGGCAATCTCATGCAGATATCAGCATAGTAGCTTAAAACCACGTAAATGATGTTGCAACAAACCAACGTCGGAATTGTCGGTGACTCATTGGTAATCAATTTGTCATTCAGTTTCCAGTTCTCTGGCTTGAAATCATTCAATTTCCAGTTTTCTTCTTTGCTTTCATATGTCCTTGGAGAAACAAAGTCAGAGAAAGTAGGCAATTGTAGGTGGAAATGTAAAAGGTGGTAGGAATAATGTAAAATGATAGTTGACTAATTTGCACCAAATGTTTGTATGAAATCATAAAAATTGCCACCTGTAGCATACATACATATGGATAATGGTGCTAGTAGTTTTAAACATTAACACAGGAAATGCCCTTTTTTCACTATGACTTTCAAGCCTTATGGATTATCCTAGTGAACCCATCACTTCATCTAAGTAAGAGAGCAACAAAGGGTAACAACATTCAAATGCCTCCATGTGATTAACAAATTCATCCAATAGGACAAACAAATGCTAACACCACTATTAAAATAGTAGTCCTTACTCATGTAGAGTCCAAATCAAAGTTGACATTCTTCTATAAAAGATAACCAATCTTAGCAGGAAATCCACTATGCAAAGCTCTACTAAACTTAGGTTCAACGTTAAACATCATTTTATAGGAAATGTACAAAGCCTATGACCTACCCACACTGAAGAAGAGCAATATCAAGTTAGTGATTATAGATAAGGTTGTTATTATACCACTAAGATAGGTTGATGATGTTGTGTTCACTATAAGTGGGTGGTCTTATCGTATAGATTCCTTGGTGATTCACATAGGAGGTAACAGGGAAGAATTTTCAATTATTATGGGAAGAGCCTAGTTGAGTATAATAGATATGAAATTGGACATCAAAGATCTTTCCTTGAAAATTAACATAGAGTAGTTAAAATAAATGAGTTCCATGCATTGTATACATTGATTCAAGGTGCAAGTACATGTAGAAAATTTAGAACATTCAAGATACCACCATTTCAATAGCCAAAGTTGTAGGCACTTACAACTTGTAGTAGCAAATATTCCATCTCATCTCACTTTCCAAGTTCGTGTCCTTCGTGAATCTTATCATATATAATCTTCATAGATCCAACATAACCATTAAATCCCTCCCAATAAATATGCTTTTTTGTTTGAAAGTTCCTTAAATCACAAAATCCATTGAATCTCAAAAACTTTGCTTGATCGAATTTGTTAGGTCAAATTTTGGAGCATTTACATTGATAATGTTGATGATCTTATTGCCAAATATAAGTTTTATATCCATAATACTATCGCTATGGTGGTATACTTGTACCATCTTATCTTTAACAAATTGATCAAAGATGATGCCACTTCCTTGCGTTGATTTTCTTTTTCTAGGTAGAAAAGTTTGTAGCCTTTGTCGAAATCTCAAGCTTTTTCCTTTCTTCATCTTGTTTTTTAGAGGTAGGCAATGTTGATTTTCCTTATTTTACCATCTAACATGTTTATCATTGGATTTTCTTCTTTATCTATATCTATCCCTAATGTGGAAGCCCTTATCCACTTTCCACAACATTTGAGTGCTAATATTGGGAGTTGTTTTTGGAGGATACCTTAGCAAGGGTTTCCACATCAGAGATGAATATGAAACTTGGTTAAGTTATTTTTATAGTTTGCTTAATTCTTTTTTTCATAATGTTCACTATTACAATATGCATTTATCTTGGCTTAGGGGTCTAGTATAGTGATTAGGACACAAATCAATCATACAAGCTAAATAACTATAAATCAACATTAGAAAAAAAATTCCTAATTTGAACTTTGTTAAAGTTGTTTGGATGCAACACTTCAACATATTACAAATATGTCTATATGAAGACTAGAAAATTTAAAACTGAAATTTTATTACATTTATAAACCCTTTGGATCTACTAGATAGTAGAAATGTAAGTGCTATGAGTATTGTTGTAACACCCTAATTATATATAATATGCTTACATTACAGAACATTGTTTAAAAAAAACATGTGGTTTTCATCCTCAATGCTATTTATATTGCATAGTTAGTATATTGACTCTTGATAAGGAATTTTAAGCTATATGCCTATTTGAATTCTTAGTGATGGAATCCTATTTGTGTTTCTCAAATAAGCAGTTTGGCTATAATAATTAGTTAATGACTCTAGATAAGAGTAAGTGATAAGCAAAATGCAATCATCTTATCAAAGGATCCTTGTTTTCCAATTACCTTTAGTTATTAAAATAACTCTAATTATGATATCACCAATTCAATTATTAGTCATGCATACAACTTGCAATTCAACTTGTAAGTTCATTCAATGTTAGAAAGGCAAACTTGTTATTTAGAGTATGCTTAGTTTCTTAAATTAATAGATGTTGAATCTAAGAATTTATGAATTCCTAAAGATTACTCTTGTACAAGCTCATTTAGTGTCTATAGATTTATCCTTCAACAAACTTATTGGAATATTACCCAGAGTGTTCCCATGAAACTTGACTTCACTAATGTTGAATGGGAATCATATTTATGGGTCAATTCCTTGGGATGCCTTATCAAGGCTGCAAAACTTAATAGAACTTTATTTTTCTAGCAAAAGTTCACAGCAGGGATTTTTGGATTGGTGGTAGAATTCAAGAAAATTCAAAAAAATTCTTTAGGAAACAAGTAGTTGGAAGGCAGAATACCAGCTGAAATTGGGTGGCTTAGCTCTGCTCTGTCTGAGCTTTCAATACCCAATAACTACTTGTTAGGCAGAATTATGGAAATGGTAACCTGAAAAATCTAAGATGTTTAGTCTTGGATCATAATAATTTGTTAGGTATCATTCTTTCCAACCTAGGATAATGTTACATATTAGAGCTTCCTGACCTTTCTTCAAATAAGTTTGAAGGCTCCATCCCATTAGAGGTGGCAAATCTATACAACATTCAATTCTACTGTAATTTGTCATGCAACGCTTTGCATGGGAGATTGCCAACAGAAATTGGTCACATGATTCATGCGCTAGCAATAGATGTTTTAGCAAAGAATCAACGGCACAGTTTCGGCTTGTCTTGAAGGTTGCAAAAACCTGCAATATCTGAATTTCTCTTTTAATGAGTTTCAAGGATCCATTCCAGGGTCTCTGAGCCAGCTAGGATACCTAGTGTCCATGGACCTTTCCCACAACAATATTTCTAGTCCCATACCCTTTGAACTTGAGAAACTGTAAATGCTTCAAAGTCTCAATCTTTCGTTCAATGATCTAGATGGGCAAGTTCCAAAAGGAGGATATTGCGTAGCCCTCTGCAATATCACGTACGTGATATCGCAGGGGATGTGATATCGTGGCTGACGTGATATCGCGGCACATGCGATATCGCATCCCATCATACCCCCATGACTGAATAAAAACTCATCCTTGAGTTCCTTACAAAATATTGGGAAGGTATGGGATTCTTGACTGAATGGAACTAACGGTGCACTACCAAGTGTATAAATAAGAGGCAACTCTTCCTTGTTTCTCCATCTAGATCTAGACTTTAGTGAAACTTTGGCAATTTTGCCTCTCCAGAGATAAAATAATTTCCATGTGCTTGCAGTAGGAGCTCGAAAGTGAACGGATCTTTATTTGAGCAAATATTGTACCTGAACACAAGTTTGTGTACAGAAATAAAGACAAACTTTTGGATAAACCTTGCAGTGCATGGACTAAGCTAATTAGGACTTTAATTATTGTTATTTATCATTTATCGTTTCAATGCTTTATTAGTTAATTAAATCATTCTCAACCCTTCTCCTATAGTTAAGTGCATTTAATATGACCGCTTCGAGCATGTGCGTTATGCTTGGTAATCCCAGTAACGACTAGCGTTTGGTAATCCCAGAAGGTTGCATTGGTTTACGGTATGAACGACAAGTGGGAACGAATGATGATGCTAGGTTAATTAAGGTTTAGTTAGTTAGTTAAATTTAGTTAATTAGTCTCTTCACCCTTTACCTCATTAGCATAGGCAATAAAACAGAAAAGATATAAAAATCACATACCTCAGACTTACTTAACCATACAACCGTGACAAATACAAGTAAGTCTGGGAAGACAACGAACGATTACTCTTAAGTGTTCTATAAGGCATGTAGGCACTTAGTCTGTGAAATTCAACCGGATCGTGCATGTAATGCTCGTATTCGTATGGTTGAGTGTAGGGGTACCTCGCCACTCATCAAGTTTGCAATGTATTCTTGTTTATTATTTTCTCAACTAACCCTAAGGGTTCATGCCAATGATGTGAATGATTTTCTATGTTCTAGTTAGCACACAAACAACTAAGTCCTTAGCAATGGTGCCAATGATGAGTGGCGAGGTACCCCTATGCTCAACCATACAAATACGAACATTTCACACATGATCCGATCGAATTCCAAGGACTAAGTGCCTATGCGCCTTTTTGGAGCAAGGACGGGTTGGTTGATCATTGCCTTCTTAAGCTTACTGGTATCTCACAATTGTATGGTTAAGTAAGCTTGAGGCATATGATTTTTATAGCTTTTATGTTTTTATGTCCTGTTGCTAGTAAGGGAGGAGAGAGAGATAACTAAGTGACTAATTTAACTTAACTAATGATTAACTAGGCTTTAACTAATCCTAACATCAATATCCATTTTCACTTATCGTACACATCCTGAACTAGTGCAACGCTACTAGGATTACCAAATGCTAATCATTACTAGGTTACCAAGCATTGCACACATGTTCAAAGTGATCGTACTGAGTGTAATTTAACGATTTTCTTAATAGATTAAAATGAATTACTATGCTAATAACAAAAATATAAAGTGCATAAAATAAAATAAATGTATAAGAAAATAAAATAAAAGAAATGTGTAAGAAAACAAATCTCAAGTGCTATAAGGATGAATCAAAGAGCTCATCTTTATTGCTATACACAAGGTGTGCTTAGGTACACAATGCTCGAATAAAGATCTATCGACACTTAACATCCTACTGCGGGCACTTGGAAAATATTCTAACCTTAAAACAGATTACAAGAGTTTTGCTACTTGAGTGCTATAAGACTTTTTTTCCCAATTGTGCACGTGGGCATTGTATTTATAAGCTTGGGAGAAACTACTCTAATTATGAGAGCAACCACTCTAATAATTAGCATAATTGCTAAAGAAACCACTAGAGTAACCACTTTAATAATTAGAATAACTACTAAAGAAACCGCTAGAGTAACCACTCTAATAATTAGAATAACTACTAGAGTAACTGCTCTCATCAAATGCCATGACTTTTATGGCTAAGGAAACACTTGACTAATTATTAATATGATGTTCACTTTTTTAATTGAAATATTTTTCTTAAAGGTATTTTTATTTTAAGTTTGATTAGCATTAAAGCATATCTAGAAGGCCTGAAAATTTTTAAGTGATCCATAGAGCTTTGGTAAAATTAACGTTCTTACACATTCTTTGTGTTTAATCTATTTGGTGGATTCTAATAAACAATAAACCATGAATTAATATTAAACACCTAACATTTGGTATTACTTAATCTTAATGTTGGTTCAATTTCAACTCCTTTAATTTATAATCAATTCCTTAAATTTCAAACACCCTAAATTATTGGGGTAACACTACTTTATAAAGTTGGTTTTAAGTTTTATGAATGTTTCATCTTGGCTATATGTCCTAGGGTATATATAGTCATCTATCTTCTATACCTATTAATATAAACAAAAGCAACTTTAGAATAGGAGATTTTAACTTGTTTGGAAATTGCCCATATTCATAAAGGTTTATTAATAAAAGTTGGCTAAGATTCATAAACCACCACTTTAGAAAATTAGGGCCAACACAAACATGCCACACATAGAAAAATTATAGTACTTATTTTATTTTCCCAATAAAAAAGTTTGTTTTGTATTTTATTTAATATAAAGTACTCTTCTAATACTTACCCTACCATGAAAAAAAATGTTGTACATCTAAGTTATTGTTATAATACTTAAATTATTAACTATGTTCCAACTAAATATTATATTGGTTGTTTGTCTTAAGCATAAACATAATCAAAGATTTAGAACCAAAAGAGCATCTAGTAACGTCTTACAAATACTAATAAGGTACTCATACTCTTAAATTTAAGGTTATCATCCTTAAATTTAAAGGGGAAAAATTTTAGTTGTCAATATGCCACGAGTTCCCCCTGTGAAACAGGTACGAAACTGCCAACGGTAATTAAAAAGCTTGGAAGGTGCGATTCCTCAAAGTATCTTTAGCGTTCATGGTTAATTCCTAAGTTTAATTCTATTCTCAAGCGGAAACTTGAAAAAAGCAACAAAAGTTAACAAAATTTGTTTACTAATAAGTATAATATCAAAACGTGAAGAACGCCCAGACGGTATAATGCATAATACAGACATAAGCACACGCATCAAAAATATGGATAAGCCTTGGAGGATAATACACCCCACAAACTTAATCAATATGCACGCTGGAAACTTATGCATAACCCCTGGAGGATAATATACTTTGAATGGTGGAGTGAAACTTAGATGTTGACTCTTCAAGAAGAAGACAACGTAGGCACTGAGTGGTGTTGAAGAAGACACCGTAGGCGCTGAGTGGTGTTAGGTGAGGGACTTTATTGGTGCATGATAGTGGCTTCTTATTTAAGATTCTCTTGGAGATGAAACTCAAACACTAATTCTCTTGGAAAGTTCCTCCAAGAAACGGGAAACAAAGGTCATGTCTGTTCTTTGGTAAGGGTTTTCACTAGTACAGCATAGTGCCATTTTTATAAAGTCAAAAATGCAATTCCAGAGCAAAGTATCCTCAATGCATTCCGATGGCAGCTTTTTGTGCAACACTTGTTCTAATTTATCAGGGAATGAATCCAGCACCCAACTGTGTAAATTGCAAAACCCATTAGGATTTTCATCAGTTGGGCTTTTACCTATTGCCATTTCTAACAAGGTTACTCCATAGCTGTATACATCTCCCTTAAGCGACACCATTCCCCCTCTTCCATACTCTGCAAATTCATTATCATGTCAAAACCAATCCTAAGAAAATTCTTAAAATCTAAATTAGTGAATGTGTAATGACTAACCATAAATATCATGTATAACAGAAACCTCTATTATAGAGGCTTGTAAGGGTAAAGTTTAGGCAGTGTCAAATAAAGGATGATTTCAGAAAATTCAAATAAAGCCAAAGTACCAGGATGTAAGTAGGTACCTGGAGGAATATAACCAATTGATCCTGCAAGAGACAAACTGGAAGATAAGGAAGATACAAAATCAGTGCAGAGGAACTTTGCAATACCGAAATCAGCAACATGAGCAACCATATCTTCATCAAACAAGATGTTGCTGGGTTTTATGTCACAGTGGATGATTTGAATACTACTATAATGATGCAGGTATTCTAGCCCATGTACAATATCCATGGCTATATTCACCACCTCTCTGAAGGACAGGTATTCATTCTCTCTCTGCAGGTCTGGTGCCAAACTTCCTTTGGGCATCAGTGGCATGACCAGGGCTTTGTGTGCTCCTTCCCAACAAAAACCGATGATTTTTACTAAATTTCTGTGCTTCACCATGCTCAAGGCCTTGCATTCTGAAACAAAACCTTTCGAGGCTTCTTGATTATTTTTTTTAAGGAGCTTAATAGCCACATCAGTGCCATCTCTGAGAGTGCCCCTATATAGGGAGGCCAGGATTGTGGAACCCAGCAGCGTGTTGATGTTGAATCCTCCAGTGGCTTCATTGATGTCTCTGTAAGAGAACTGATTTCCATAGTTCTTCTTCCAGTTGTCAAATTCACAATTTAACACACCTCTATCCCCTCTATCCTTCAGACTCCTTGTGCAGTAGATTGATAGATAGAAAACAAGGCAAATTACCAAAACACCAGCGCAGGCAGCAACTAGAGAAATGATTTTTACCTTGGAATCAGTGTGAGTGTTTGCCACAGATGTGCAAGCAGGTAGCTATACCCATTCTCCACAGAGCTTCGAATTTCCTAAAAATGATAGCTTGTTAAAATGACGAAATGATGCTCCCTCTGGAACTTCTCCACCTAGATCATTGAATGAAAGATTAAGGATCTGATTCATCTGTAATTTCTCAAGGTCAAAAGGTATTGAACCAGAAATATTGTTGTGGGAAAGGTCCATGGACACGAGGTTCTCTAGGTTGCTCAGAGACCTTGGAATTGATTCTTAAAACTCATTAAATGATAAATCCAGTTGTTGCAGGTTGTTGCAGCCTTCAAGAACAGATGGAATGGTGCCGCTGATTCTATTTGCTAAAACATTTATGGCTTCAGTGTGAATCATCTTACCAATTTTTGCTGGCAATTTTCCATGCAAGGAATTGTGGGACAAATTGAAGTAGATTTGAATATTGTAGAGATTTGCCACTTCCGGTGGGATGGCCATCGAACTTATTTGAAGAAAGGTCAAGCAGCTCTAATTTATAACATTGTCCTAAGCTGGGAGGGATCAAACCTGACAAGTTATTATTATCCAAGACTAAACGTCTTAGATTTGTCAGGTTACCAATTGCATCAGGAATTCCCCCCAACAAGTTATTTTGTATTGAAAGCTCGTACAGAGTAGAGCCAAGCCTCCCAATTTCAGAGGGTATGCTGCCTTGTAATTTTTTATTACCTAGAGCAATTCTTTGAATTTTCTTGAATTCTCCCACCGACCCAGAAACACGACCTGTGAACTTGTTATCAGACAAATCAAGATTTATCAGGTTTTCCAGTTTCCCCAAGGCCTTCCAAGGAATTGGACCGGATATAAAGTTCCCATTCAAAAGTAGTGTCGACAGGTTGAATGGGAACACTTCTAGAAACATTCCCTTTAGCTTGTTGGAGGATAGATCCAGAACATTTAAGGTGGAGCAATTTGAAAAAGCAGATAAAATAGAAATTGTGGGAGAGCCATCATTTACAAGATGATTGGACATTACCCTAAAAACAGTCAACGACAACCTTCCAAACTGCAGAGAAATGACTCCTGTCAGCTGATTTTTATCAAATACAAGTGTACAAAGATTGCTGTAGTTCCCTAAAGATGGAGGAATGATGCCTATCAGGTTGTTTCCCAACAAGTAGAGAACAGATAGGTTTTCCAGTGTGCCCAGCTGAGAAGGAACATAGCCTGTAAAAGCATTTTGATGCATGTTTACATGGCTAAGTCTAGACATGTTGCCAACTGATTCAGGAATATCACCAGCCAATTGAGGATTTTCAAAAACATACAGAAACATAAGATTCTTTAGCTTGCAGATTTCTTGTGGTAATGTGCCGGTTATGGGTGTCCGATAAATGTACAACTGTTCCAGAGAAGAGAGGTTTCCTATGGAAGAGGAAATTGAACTAGAGAGATTGTTTGTCTGGAGGGCGACTATCTGAAGACTGAACAAGTGGCCAATGTTGTGAGGAATGCTACCATGCAAGTTATTCTGTGTAATGGACAGTATTTGCAGCTGTGTAAGGTTTGTAAATGTGTTAGGAATGGTACTNAGTATTTGCAGCTGTGTAAGGTTTGTAAATGTGTTAGGAATGGTACGCTGGAGCCTATTTTCACATAGATACAAAGTTTGCATGTTTTTCAAGGTGCCCAGCTGGGGAGGAATTGTACCATGAAATGAATTATTGCAAAGATCCAGGTACGTGAGATAAGATAAATTTCCGAGAGACAGAGATATTGTACCTTGTATTTGCATGCTGTAAAGATCAAGCTTCACCACTCTGCCAGCTGAATTGAATTCAACATTACTCCAGTTGCAGTAGTGTATGGAGTTAGGATGCCAATTAACCAAAGCTCCATTCGGATCAGACTCCACCATTTTCTTGAATATAAGCAAGCTTTTGACATTTTGTTCATGCAATAATTTGGCAGAGTGAAAACTACCATTCATCATGCAAATGGCAAACAAAACTAGATGCCATAATACAACACTTCTACGTAGCATGTTTGCTGTTGGGATCTCCAAATTAACCTAAACGTTGCAGAGTGTTTGGCGTCACTGGCTTGGAATGCTGAATTTAAAGACTCTCAAGGGAAAGTTCATGTTGTGCATCATATTATTATTTGACTCAATGACCAAGCCACTAGCAGATCTGATTATTATTGGACTCAATGACCAAGCCACTGGCATCTCTCATGTGAGTCTAGACGCGCTTCCTCATTGTTGTGCATTATTAGCACTCATTTGGACTTTTGTGACCCTAATTTAAAATTCATTGAGTGGTGGGCCTCCTTGTTGTTGTTTCAACTGCACTGCATTAATTACGGAATCAAACTTTTCATGCCTTGAGAAGGCTTATTCTTTGTTCTTTTGATCATGCATTAAGACTCTTCTCAAATTGCTTCTTTGAAATTAAGTAATGGGGCTATTCTATTAACTTTGCTCGCTCTTCTCTAAAATTAAATAAGTAGTGAACCTTTTCTTTGTTCTTTCTACCTTACTATGACTTTTCTAACCTT
>MNCI01005472.1:0-111173 GCA_015680685.1 Gnetum montanum | reverse complement strand
AGGGTTGTCCCTTCTCAGAGGTATTATGTGCATTGACCGTTCTAAATTCATGGAAAGGTTTGGTCTATTGCACATTGACTAACAATCTCTTATCAGGTCTCTCAAGTTTGTATATTGTCATGGCCCCTGAAGGAAAGGTTGTATGAATAATTTAAGGTCCTTCCCACAATGTTTGAAATTTTGTGTGTTATGGCACATGTGTGGGGTTCCAGTAGAGATCCTTATCTCCTGGTTGATACTTAACCTTTCGAATCTCCAAGTCATAATGTTGCTTATTATATGCCTTATGCAACTCATTTGATGACAAGGTAGCTAATCAGTTTTTGTCTAGCACGTTTAAAGTTGCCAAACTTTGTTTTTGTGCTAGATTAAGATCGAGGTGGAGGTCACAAGCCATTGATAATATAGGAAGCTCGGTTTGAATTGGCAGCGTTGGAAGCTTTTCGTACACTAACTCATAGAGAGAGTAGCCTATAGGGAGTTTCTAAGTGAAGTGGTATGCCCAAAGAGCATCATTCAGTTTAGTGCTCCAATCTCACCTACACTTGCTAATTGTCCTTGTCAATATCTTAGTGATCTCCCTATTGGTGACCTCAGCTTGTCCGTTAGCTTGGGGGTGATAAGGTGTAGTCAATTTATGTTCAACCCGTAAGCATTGCATTAACTTTCGAAAATTTGCACCTGTGAAATGTGTTCCATTATCTGAAATAAGTGCACATGGCACACCAAACCTATTTATGATTTGTTGTTGCACAAATCATGCAGTTGTAGATGATCTGCAGTTCATAACAATAGCTGCTTCATCCCATTTCATTAGATAGTCTATGACAACTACAATGTAAGCTTTTCCATTGGACATTGGTGTAATGGGCCTCATAAAGTCTATTCCCCAAATGTCGAAAGGTTGTAATGGTTGAATCCATTGTTGTAGATCCTCCATTCTAGTAGTCATTCCCCCATCACATTGACAGTGCTCACAAGATTGAACAAATTGATGGATGTCCCAAAATAATGTTGGCCAGTAATATCCTGCAAGTAAGATCTTAATAGTTGTTCGTCTCCCCACATACTGATCCCCACAAGGGCCCTCATGAGCATCTTGAAGAACTCTCAGTTGGTCTACCTCGGGCACACACCATCAAACCAAGCCATCAGGACAAACTTTGTAAAGTTGTCCGTTGATCTCCATGAAGTATGTGGCTTTATGAAGAAACTATTATTTCTTCCTAAATTCCAACTCTTGTGTTGTTTTTTGGGTAAGGAGATAGGTGAGAATGCTACTATACTAGTTCGTCTCCATGGTTGGTTATTTACTACATTGACAAAGAGGGCTTCATCAGGAAAATGATTAGACATTACATATTCATCCTCTTTGCTATCCCAATGCAACTAAGATAAATGATCTACAACTATGTTCTCGGTGCCTTTTCGATCGACCATCGTTAAATCGAACTCCTATAGGATTACCAACCATCATATAATACAAGGGCTAATCGTTGGCTTATTCATGAGGAACCAGATTGCACTATGATCTGTGTGGATGAATACTTTATAACATAACACATAGTGCCTAAACTTATCAAGTGCAAACACTACAACCATTAACTCTTTCTCTATAGTTGTGTAGTTAAGTTGTGCACTAAAGATACTCCTACTTGCATAGTGGATGTAGTAAGGACGTTTTTGGTCATCTAACTATGTAAGTACGGCTCCTAAAGCATAATTGGATGCGTCGATCATTATATGGAACGGTCTAGACTAGTTAGGAGCTTGTAGAACGGAAGTTTCTACAAGCTTTTGTTTTAGAGTTTGGAATGCTCGTTCACATTCCCTAGTCCATTTGAATGATACGTCCTTCTTTATTAGCTCTACCAATGGTTTGGCAATCTTGGAGAAGTTCTCAATGAATCTCCTATAGTAGCCATTGTGTCCAAGGAATGACCGAATGTCTTTGATAGTTTTCGGTTGCTGAGTGATTCCTTAGATGACCCTAATTTTGTTTGGGTCTACTTCTATTCTTGCCTATGAAACTTTATGCCCAAGTACTTCGCCTTCTTGGACCATTAAATGGCTTTTCTACCAGTTGAGCCTTAAATTAGTTTCTATGCATCAACTCTTGCTCTAATTGGTCCAAGGCTTAGTCAAAACTGTTCTTAAAATTATAAAGGAGTCTACGGAGAGAGGTAGTGACCATGACAAAAAGAAAAAGAGAGAAGTGGAAAATGCACATAACGAGGGTAAGGGAAAAATGGCCATCATAGAAGAGGTTGTGGATTCAGACACAGACAATGATGGTGGATGTGAGATATGCCAATACGACCATCCTAAGAGATGTTGCCCAGTGATCTCACATCTACAAGAGTTTGGGGTGTATGCACTCAACCCACGACTTAATAAACGGTAGGCACCTCGATGGTTACCTTATCCCCAGGGTAACTCAAAGCAGTTCCACCAACCTTTAACATATTATCCAAGTGAAACTCCACCATAATATGTTGAGAAATATCAATAATGGAAATACCCATAGTCATGGGGGATGCCACCACCAAGGCAACAGTACCCCTACTGGCAACCAGACCCATATGGCTACTACATGTAGCATCCAATATCTCTACGTGACTCTGTTAGTCACGTTACACCACAACATCACTACCAAGCTCGTGAGTATTATAGAACTCCTTCTCCCAAGGGAGATAACCCACAAACGTACCATCATTCAAATCCATCCGTAACTCTCACACCAATAGCTCCATTACCACCCACTACAACAATGCAAGGGGAACTCCCTACTCAACCGCAACAATGCAATGCCACGACGGCTATGAATCCTTAATCCGCTATTGGTTCTGACAACCATATGAAGAAAAGACCTTTCTTCAAAACCAACAGTCCAACCAAGCCCTTACAACCACAAGCGGTTGAGCCTTTGAACACATCCCCATCAAATAAAGCTTCAAAGTCCCCTTTGAACCAAACACCAAGCTCAATGCATATGGTTATGTTAACACATGTCGTTACTGACTGGATTAAGGTTGGCCACCTTCCCAGGAAATTATCTGATCCTGGAAGCCCTCTAAACTATCTCCAAATCGTTGGGAATGAGCCATGCAAAGCTCTTCTGGATTTAGGTTCTGGAGTCAACCTAATATCACAAGAAATTTACAAAGCCTGGAACCTGCCTCCATTAAAGAAGAGCAATATTCACCTAGAGTTGCCAACCAGTCCATCACTATTCCCTTGGGACTGGTGGAGGACATCGTTACCACTGTGTGTGGGTGGTCGTACCCAGCTGATTTCCTAGTGACATAAGTGAATGATGGTAAAGGGGACTTCCCAATAATAATGGGGAGGGCATGGCTAAGTACTATAGATGCACACCTAGGAATCCACAATCTTTCCCTAGAAATATCTAAGGAGAACACTTTTGGAAAGATCGAGAAGAAGAAGGTTCCATGAATCGCATACAATGATAGAGGGTATAATTATGTGTAGAGATCATGGGTTGTGCAAAGTTTATCATTGCCTGCATGCAACCGGTGTGCACAAGATATTTAACATACAAAAGTGCTTGTATGCAGTAGCTACATGACAAGAAGACACCCAGTGGCTAATAGCTGATCAAGAGAGGAATTCACTAATGTGCATGGAACTAACTAAGGGAATAACTTGCACTTACATTGAAAGCATAGATGCACTAGAGCAAGTCCATTACCAACTTCCAAGCCTTAACCTTGAAAACATCAAATGGGGGAAGTTGAAAATTCCTGAAAAATTCAAACAAGAGCCCCTAGAATTGAAACCATTGCCAACTGGTCTGGAATATATAACCCTTGAAAATGGAAAACCAGTAATCATCAATGTAAGAATTGCTTCCAAACAGAAAGGAAGACTACTAAAAGTAATAAACAAGTGGTCAAAAGCCTTTGCCTGGTCATATCCCGAATTAACTAGAATAGATCCTAGGATATGCCAACATAGGATTTACATTGATCCCTCCATGAAACCTCTAAAACAACCGTAAAGGCAATGGAACCCAAAATTGAAGCAAGTAGTAAACGAAGAAATAGAACAACTTCTTAAGGCTAGGTTTATATATCCCATTGTTGATAGCGAATGGGTTAGCCCTCTGGTGATCGTGCCTAAAAAGGGAGGCAAATGGAGGATGTGCATAGATTTTAGGCTATTGAACATGGCAACATTTAAGGATCACTTTCCGTTGTCATTCATTGACCAAGTCTTAGACACCATAGCAGGGCATCGCTATTATAGTTTTCTGGATGGCTATAGTGGATACAACCAATTACGAATAGCCCTAGAAGATCAAGCCAGGACAACGTTCACTAGCCATTGGGGAATGTTTGCACATAAAAAAATGTCTTTTGGCTTGTGCAATGTGCCTGCAACGTTTCAACGCCTAGTTCTAAGCATATTCCAATAGTAGATAGGAAACAAAGTGGAAGTCTTTATGGACGACTTCTCCACTTATCGAACAAGTTTTGACCAAGCCTTGGACCGATTAGAGCAAGTGCTAAAAAGATGTGTAGAAACCAACTTAAGGCTCAATTAGCAGAAAAGCCATTTAATGGTCCAAGAAGGTGTAGTACTTGGGCATAAGGTTTCACATTTAGAAATAGAGGTAGACCTAGATAAAGTTAGGGTCATCCAAGGAATCACCTGTCAACCGAAAACTTTCAAATACATTCAGTCATTCCTTAGATAAACCAGCTAGAGCTTCGTGCAAATGAAATTTTATTACTCATCATTGAGTACCCATATTCTATGCCTTGATTCCTCATAGTGCCCTTGTCCTTGTTCTCGACTGTCTCATCGATGTCTTTCACTTCATTTTCCCTTATCCTCGTGATTGGTTTTTCTATGACTGCATCCAAACACTGAAGGAGAGGGTGAAGGTGATAATGAAGGTGAAGAAGAAGGAGAACCATTGCCATGATGATGTTTTCTACCTTTTCTTTTGTGGTCTCGACCTTGGTCGTGATCACGATCAAAATGTCCATCCTTTCGTGTGTTCGTGTTCCTTCATTGAACACTTCGTGTTCGTGGGTATTAGAACCAAGGTTGTCAATAGTAGAGTGGAGGTTTTGATATACTACCTCTTAACCAATGTCAGGAGGAGGAACATCATTTTGTGGGGAACCTGTTGAAGCAGGTTCACCATCCTCAATTTCGCTCAAAACATGCGGAGCGTCATGGGGCCATTTACCTTTCAAGGATGTATGGTATCTCTCTTGTCGCAAGTCCCTTTGACGTTGTGCTTCTTTGGGATGATAGTCCCTTGAGTCATGATTGCATCCAACGTATTCTACGTATAAAAGCAGCATGCATATTTGTGTGAGAGCACGAAGGAGCATGTTGGGAACTGATTGGTCTGGAGGCAACACTATGTTACCCTCCAAGTCTTTCCAATGCAGTTGTTCTCTTCGTGGAGAATAAAGGTGAAATCGGGTACATACTCATCAGGATGAGTATATATACCACACGAAACTATTGAGGAACTGGTTGATCCTAGTTACGTGTATTATGCCGCCGACTGCCTCTTATGTTAGTCCTAGGCGGTGAAGTGCTCTAATGCAAAGAAGAAGATATCTTGTCTTGTTTGGTGTGCAATGTACCATTATGTTATCTTTCTTTGATTAACCCTAAGGATTTGTTCTAACGTTCCAATGATATGAATGATTTCCTATGTTCTACGCAGCGCACAAACAACTAAGTCCCTGACAACAGTGCCAATGATGAGTGGCGAGGTACCCCTACACTCAACCATATGAATACGAGCATTTCATGCATGATCCGGTTGAACTCCAAGGACTAAGTGCTTACATGCCTTAATGTAACACTCAGGGTTAATCAATCGTTGTCTTCCCAAACTTACTTGTATTGTCATGGTTGTATGGTTAAGTAAGCTTGAGGTACATGATTTTTATAGCTTTTATATTTTTTATGTCTTCTGCTAATAAAGGAGAGGGAGAGAGAACTAAGTGGCTAACTTACATTAGCTATTCATTAACTAGTTTCTAAATGTTCCTAACACTAGTATCCGTTCCCACTTGCCGTACACATCCTGAACCAGTGCAACACTGCTAGGATTACCAAACGCTAATCGTTACTGGGTTACCAAGCGCTACACGCATGCTTGAAGCGGTTGTACTGAGTATACTTAACTAAGAGAGTCGAAGGTTAAGAGAGAGATTAATTAACTAAGAAATCATTAAACATTCAACAATAATTAATTACTAATTAGCTTAATCTATATGCTGTAATCTTTATCATAAAGTTCGTCTTTATTGTCGTACACAAAATTATGCTCAGGTACAAATTGCTCGAATAAAGATCCGTTCACTCTATGGCTCCTATTGCGGGCACACAGAAATAATTCTAACTCTAGAATAACAAAATTGCAAGAATCAAGCTAAGGGTCTAAGTCTAACTACCTTAGAACCAAAGGTGCCACCTCTTATTTATAGAAGATGAGGCAGGACGCGATATCGTGTGGTGGATGTGATATCACGTATGTGATATCGCATACACGATATCGTGGCTCATCAATCATATTGGCTATATGTCTTGGGTTGAAATTGAATCAAATTGTTTTAGGTTCCAACTCCTCCTCAAGGCACTCTTTTATTGATCAACATACTATTCTTATAACATACAAAAATAACAATGAGGTATTACTTTTGATTTGGAAGCTCCATGGGTTCAATTTGGTGGGGAATGTTTGAGTTATGAAGTTCTAATTTGATTATACATGTTCGTGGTAAATATTGTTAAAAAAAGTTGTGGATTTTGACACCTCTATTATAATGTACAATTGCTAGTGATAGATAGCTTAAGTGGTTAGCTCATAGTCTTGCTAGGTAAGAGGGTGCTAGTTTGAAACACAATTAAGGAATTGTTATATTGTTTTATAATTACTTCAAAGTATCATGTCAACTATATCACTTGATGACATGTTTCAAGCAAAGATACAATTAAATACTCTTTTAAAAAAAACAATAAGGTGTTGACCTAGTAATAAGACTCTTGATTTAAAATTCCAAGTTCTAAACAAAACACAGTTGAACCTCTCAAAAACAAACAAATAAAAACATTTAAATGTTAAAACTTCAAATTTTAATAGAAAGTAGAAATTGAAAGGGCACAGAAAAATCAAATGAAATTTGTATCATACTTACCCAAGACATTTGGTAAAAGGATATACTGCATTTTTTTTCAAGAAAAGATACAATTAAATACTCTTTTTCAAAAAACAATGACCTAGTAATAAGATTCTTAATTTCTAACTCCTGGTTCCAAACAAAGCACGCGTTAACCTCTCGAAAACAAACAAACAAAAACATTTAAATGTTAAAACTCTGAATTTCAATAAAAGCAAAAATTGAAAGTGCATAGAAGAATCAAATAAAATTCGTATCATACTTTGCCCATACATGTGGTAAAATGATATACTACATTTTCGATCCGGTATGTCAATGTGCGTTTCTAAATTCGATTGAAGTTCTGATTTCCTTCCAATCCTGACAGATAAACTGCAAACAAGGGCAACAGTTTTTTCGCAGCAAAGGAGGTAGATTCCATCTGACTTTGTTGTGCTACATCAAAATCTCATTTAATTGGTGTTTATATTATGCTTTTGCGCGATTTGATTCAGTCATTTTGTAACAGAATTTGCGAGAAGATAGCAGCAACTTTTAAAGCTTTCTTGAACAGTCCTGTTGGGCCTAAAACCACACATTTTTGGGGTCCCGTTGCCAATTGGGGTTTCATAGTTGCTGTGAGCATTCTCTCCTTATTTTATTTTTTTCGTCTTGAGTTTTTTTCCCCTGGTGGAATATAATTTTCTTAAGGATGTTTTGAAAACTCATCGGATATACATTTCTACTGTCAAAAGATTCAGCGGGTCTGTTGATGCAATAAAGTTTCAGTTTCATAATTCCAAGAATAAACAATTTGTATATTTTCAAATTTCAGTATGTTACTGTGGATTGCTGGATTCTTCGAATGGGGAAATCGAGCAATTGACCATGAGATTATGGCATGGTTTGCAGGGTTTAGCTGATATGCAGAAACCGCCTGACCTGATATCAGGGAACATGACGACAGGTAAATGTTGTACTCGTTTTGGTGTTGTAGTATGTCGCTAATTTAAAGTTTTTCTTTGTTTTTATAGTTTTAAGCATTATGAGATTAGATGCTCGATTAAGCCATTTAAGTTAAAATATTCTTTTTACGGAAATTTTCGGACTTTTTTCGAGGGTTTGACAAGCATTTGCTAATATTTCAGTTGTTTCAATGAAGGTGTTAGTGCTTATTTCAATTGTTTGATGTTGTATTTTTAATTTTAAAAAATCAATAATGATTCAGTAGTCTTTCAATTTATTGCTAATATATGCTAGGAAGGATGACCTGACAGGGTAAGAGCTTTGAACAAGGATGTTGACGTGGCAGTCATTGGTAGGACATAAAAATGCTAACGAACTGCTGCAGAAAGCATGTCAAGCAATAACTGATATGCTGAATTGTAAATGAACAATAACCAGGATTGATATTTATTCACATATTTCCAAGCTGAGTTCATGATTAGCTTAACCACTTATGTGTTTTTTACTAAGTGATTCCCAACTCACACTAATTCTGAAGTTTTCATTTATAAACTTTAGTGTTGAGCACTAGGTCTGGCACATGAGCTTGTAGATTAACTGTTGAAAATTTAAGTTATCTTTTTATAGAGACTTTGGGGTTGTATTTAAGAATTAAAACAAAGAAATGTAGGTAGATCACATACAAAATTTAGCTGTGCCATGAGAAAATGTTAGGCTTCAGTAGCCAATACTTTTCTATACAAAAACATGCCTTCATCACTAGATAAAATGGCCCAGGTTTGCCACGTCTAGCATCCAAATGTGTATAAGCAAAAAACACTTCTCCTAACAAGGCCAACTGATTTGAGCTGATGTTTGACAATGTTGCCAATGGTATCCATATCGACAACCTGGTCCTTATTGATAATATGTCCAACATCCAATCTCACTGGTAAATGCAACTGTTCAAACTCCACAATATTATTCATCGGAATACCATTGATTGATGCCACGAAGGACTAAGTCAGACTCATATGTGCATCCACAAGTAGATAATTTTTAAAATCACAATTCAAATCCTTTACCACCAGTGCCACCACCTGCTATGCAAGGTGAGTTGCCATCATAATTGCAATAGAGGAAAGCTACAAGGGTAGTGAACAATCAAATAGAGAATACTACCAGCAACACTAAGGGCCAAATGAAGAAATGTCCTTTCTTTAGGACAAGTCCTGAAAAGGCTAGTAGAATTAGAGCTTCATCAAGACCAAATTCCTCTACCACAAATTCTGTTGACAACTTTACTATGTTGACAACTTTGACATATTTGATGTTGTTACAGTCTCTTCAATTTACTATGTTGACAATTTTGATAAATTTTTGCTAGTGTTGTTATGTTTAAGAAAAATAAATGATCAACATCTATAAGCATTTTGGTTATGATCTACACATTAACACAGTAGAAATCATAATTGTTATATGTATCTTCATATGTTGATGCAAGAATCTTTACTATTCTTACATTTAAACTTTAGATACTAACAATTTTGCAAGATAGCTATTTTAGAAATGAACTTTGGTTGTATTTATATGTAACAGAAACAAGTTACAATTTTTGTGTTTTAATAAGATTCAATAACTCTTAGAGTTCATATTATTAAACTTACCTCCTGTTGGTAAAATAGAATTGTTAAATGCATGAAATGGTAATTTGTAAATGATAGATTCTGAAGTCGGCTTAGTCATGGTTATGTGGAAGTGAATGTGATTCAATAATGCATATCTAAGGTTTAAAATACTTTTGTTATTAAGTTGCATATTAAGAAATTTCTATTTTTGAAAAGTATGCAACGGTGTTATCGCTTCATTTCTTGTTAGTTGTATTAGTTTCTCAAAACTCCCTCTCTAATGCAAGTGCAAATGACAATAACCATTATCACTTCCTTTCATGCCTCATTCTCAAGTAGGCTTACCCATGCTTGATAGGCCACGACTGCATCTAATGTCTAGACTATTGAGCAACATGGAACCAATATAACTAAAAAATTTTAAAATTTAAAGAATTTGACTATTTTATCAATGGCTTAAGTAACCCTACTTGTTTTTACAGGGATGCTCCACTTGTTCACCATGTTATTGCTGAAGAACCAATTTATCTTAGATTTTCACACCTAATGTTTTTAGGTAGTATGTTAAGAGGGAACTAATTTGTTGAACATTCAGTCATCATTGAAAGTTGCTCATCTATTGATTTTTTGAAACTTATGAATTTTGGTAGAATTATTGAATTATATCATATCAACTCTTGTTGAAACTTTTCTGGTTATCATAGATACAGAGTAACATTAATTAGCTTTTCACATTGTACCTCAATGAAGTTAGCAACTAACATTATAACATGATTGTATTGATTACCAAACTACAATACAACTATTTCAATATATAAACGAGATTAGAACTTCATATTTCTCAATACTGCAATCAGTTTTGTATTTCACTATTTGTATGGTCAACATTTATATGTATATTCAGATACAGAACACACCCTTGTTCTTACGTTAAGCTCAATAAAAACTAGTCGAATATTTTGTGCATGTAGTGATAGTGCTTCGTATACGTGTCTCGGAATTTTACCAAAATTCTAAACTTTGACTAGTCTATCATCACTTGCAAAAGCACTGATTATCCTACAAATAGCAATTAAAAAAAGACACCTAAATCGTTAAGGAGAGAAAATATGTTATACTAAATTCAAATATAAGCAAATTTACAAGGGTGCCACTGAACTGAGTTCATGTCCATGAGATGAGCTTCGTACTTGTTGGAAAAAAAATTGTACGAAGGACAATAAATCTGTAGTTACATCCAGATAAATTCTTCAAATTACCTAAAACACATTAGCAATTATTAATATTTCAGTGTCTTTGTTTACTAAGTAAACCCTGAAATCGCACGGTCATAGTTTATGGATTTTATGGAACAACATCGCAGACGAGTTTCAACTGTGCTTTATATTTACAAAAAATACTTTGATGCATTATAGAATTAGATTTTGTATTATGCTAGGATATTAGATTTGTCGTAGAGGTGGAATTTTTGTTAGTCTTTCTTATTTTGGGCTCCATTCAAGAACTGAATGTAGCTATTGTAATCACCTTCCAGAACTTGTCCCATCTGTTTGGGCCTTCCCATCCAAATCTCATGTTAATATAAAGATCAAATCCTATGCTGTGTACCAGTTGTCTGCTTCCATGGAGCACTCTGCCTATAACCATAAGGTTGTAGTTTCATACATATGGCATACATGGAGAAATAGGAACAATGTACGTTCAGGCTAGCTTAGGTAAACAACTAACTGTCAAAATTTCTATCAAAATATTTGGCCGTAATAAAAGTTTCCATTTTCAATTTCCAAAATCTTTGCATGTTGTGTTCAGTTATGAGAAATCCATTTTGTTTTTTATGTTCTAATGTCATTGCCAAATTTTCATTGTTTTGGTGTTTCGGATAGAATGATTGATATTGCATCTTTTCTATCTGATTTTTGTTAGCCTGGGTTTTTATCTTTCTTTAAAAATGAAAATAGCATGTATTGTAGAATCTGGTAAAATTTTAAAATAAATACTTCTAGATGGAGCTGAATCACTTACATTTTTGATATAGGTGAATGTAAAATAATTCAAATTGCATCTTAGACACGTACAAAGCAAAGCTCAACTTGTTCTAGTATTACTTCAGAATTCAGCAACGGGGATGCTTTTATCAGGGATGTAAATCGTCTAAGCCAAAATTCAAATAGCACTGCTCTTGTATTCACATATAGTGAACTAAGTCAGTGTACAAAAAATTTCCGACATGATCAAGTTATTGGAGAAGGAGGTTTTGGGATTGTCTACAAGGGTCATTTAGATGAGCATGTTAGAGAAAATTTAAAATCTATGCCAGTGGCTGTCAAAGTTCTCAATCCTAAGGGCCTTCAAGGACATAAAGAAAGGCTGGTAATTTTCATTGATAACATTTTGGGGGTTGGAATATTTAAATTTTCATCATTCAAAGTATGTGATTTTGTAATTTGAAAATGAACTTAATTAAACTGCTGATTTGTGCCATCCAGGCTGAAGTTGTTTTTCTGGGAAAACTAAGTCATCCACGCTTGGTGAAACTCATAGGCTATTGCAATGAAGGTGCACATACGCTCCTTGTTTATAAGTATATGCCTTGTGGAAGTTTAGAAACTCAACTTTTCCATTTTAAAGAAAGATATGACTTCAATAAACTATATGGCTTTTTTCAATTTTAAAGCCATTTTGTACATAAGCATGCACTTTATTGAATGATCCTAAGGATATTTGATGATTTGCTACTATGTTCCCATACCTTGGTTAGCTAGAATGAAGATTTTCCTTGGAGCAGCTAAAGGGCATGCTTTCCTACATGTGACTTCAAAACAACTAACATTTTGTTGGACATGGTAAGTATCATATATAGAACACCTTTGCTAGTGGTTAAAACTGATCTGAATCATTTTCACTGCTATGCTAGAGTTAGAAGTTGATTGTTATGTGGATTTTATTTTAATTTATTTGTTTTGAAAGATTGCTAGCTAAATTATTCTAATCTTGTATCTTGCAGGATTTCACTGCAAAGTTGTCTGATTTTGGGCTTGCAAAAGATGGACCAAAAGGTGACCAAACTCATGTTTTCAAACAAGTAATGGGTGCTTATGGATATGTAGCTCCTGAGTATGTTATGACTGCTAAGCAGATTTTCAACTGTCTGGAGCTTTCCCATGAAATATTTGTATGTTTGTTTGGGGTTGTAATATTTTTTGGTTGCTAAATGAATACATTATGTAAACCAAAATCTTGTAATAGAATTTATTCATGCTGTTGGCCGAACATTTATCTAAAAATATAAATTTAGACTCTTTATATTGTGAAGAGTTTTTTGGATCTGCCTAGCCTTGGGAAAACCCAGAGATCTGCCCCTGCTCAGCAAGCCCCTCTTTCCTCCGTCCCTCATTCTCACTGAAAATGCAGAAAACCTGTCCCAGCCAAAAACTCAAAAACAAAAAATAAAAAAAAATGTTCTTCTTTATGTAGATTTGGAAGTACAATAGACCAAACTTAGAGAAAATGGACAACTTGTTCAAAAGCCCACTGCCCTTGAACATCTAACAACTAACTAATCCGGGCCTTGCTGCAGAAGCGTGGCCTGCCAATCACTCCCAACTTCCCTCTATGTAACCAACACATAGAAACATTAAGGCACTTCATATAGGAGTGCAACGTGACCAGGCATTTCTGGCGTACGACTGGCCTCTCACCCCCAAATTTCTCCGGCAACTCACTGATGCTGGCTGCACTCTAGATTCTATGGAAGGCCAGGAACAACTGTATCTTTAAAAAGAGGGCCCTCCCTCCCATGGACGTGCTTGCTAGCCGAACCTCACGCTATGAATCCTTACGCCCACCTTAAGTCTCCTATGACTGGCCTCCAACGGCTCACGGGTTCCAGGTGCTAGTTTTCGAACATGGGGCAGCAGCACCAGCGAAAGAGGCGGGAGTCTGATGAGGAGGTTCATATGGCAGCGCCAACAATAAAAGATCATACCTGTGGCAACACGAGAGGACAACAATCCACTTCCCCTAACCAGTTGTCCATCCAGCCACTGGTCTAGATTGCAGGCGTCCTTCATAACCACATGACGGGCATCAGACAGATTGTTCAGGAAAATCAACGTCGCCTGAAGGCTAGACCAGGGCAGCCTTAGTTTCATTTGTAATTCTTGATGGGCGGTTGTACACCGGATAACGACCCTTTCAGAGTAGGCCGACCACCGTGGGATTGCCGCGGCAGGGTAGGCCTAGGGATTTGTTTTTGGGGCGCTACCTTTGGGTGGCATGGGGCCAGCAGCTCTGGCCTGAGCTGTACAAATGTATAGCTGCATTTTTTCTAGAATTAATACAATCAACCTTTTCCGAAAAAAAAACAACCGACTAATCCACAGAAACAATTTTTTGTGGATCTGCTAAAAACTAAACAAAATACCCAAACCAAACAAAACCTACCTCAAATCCTGCAGAACTTTGAATATCGCTCTCATGGCTACGGCCTTTTCAAAATGGTGAAAAATGTGGCATAAAGATCTTCATAAAGTTAGCAACCCTAATTAAACCAACCAAACTTAATAACACTATTTAAATTAACCAAACTTAAGAGAATGAAAAGCATGCATGCTATCGTTTTAACATCATGGACATGGCATAAGAGGGTTGGATGTACACATAACCCATATGGATGGGCATATGCTTTTTCACTAATATATACAGCACAATAGAGTTTATGATTGGATGGGTAAGGTTTACCCATATAGAGGGTAGCTTACGTATCTGACAATAAAGTTTATGATGGTTTCCAAAGCTTAGTTTCTGATAAAAGTTGGCTGAATAGTGTCTAAGAATAAATAGGCAGGGGCTTGCAACTTGGAATTTACAGCAGCAGACCATTGTTGTTAAACTTATTGGAAATTTTGGTTTAAGTTTTTAGAAAATAATCAATAACCCATTATTGTCCTGCCTAACTTCATTTTAGACATTTTGTATTGGGCTGGTTTTTTTTTCTAAATTATAAAAACACAGCTGTTTATGGATTTAAAGGGATTTGTGCTTCGTGGATTTTTTATTGCAAATAACAGAAGCATGAAATCTTCCGTAAGAATCACCATTCGAGGAGTTTCGAGAATGGCCAGAATGTCCATTTCATAGTATTTTTGCTAGCTCATTAGGCACTATATTTGAAAGAAGAATAAATGATGAGATCAAAATAAACATCAAGTCTGTCAAGTAGGTTTGAGATAGAACCTAATTTTTATTAATATTTTATTAGTCTTGGACATTCCATTGAATTTACAAAGACATCAAAAAAAATCTACTTACCCTCTAGATTTTAGGAAGCTTATAATTTAAGTTAAAAAAATTATGAGAAGCTTAATCTAAAACTATGTTATTAAGAATTCAGTTCTAGTTCGTCTCTTGCCTTGCTTGTTGTGTACTACAGAAAGGGTGGGTGTTTTCGTCGGTCCTTCCAAATCAAATATCACTTTAGCTAATTTTGCTTCATGTTACTTTCCAATAACTTGCTGCTCATATTTTGAATTTACTAAATCCCATAATAGTTTTAAGTGATAACTGCATCTTTAAGGTGATAACTGCATCTTTAAGGTTAGATATAGGTTAGTATTAAAGTTTAGTTCCTTCTAACCTTGTTATGTGATCTTCTTTGCATATGCCTGGAACATCTAAGACTCTATTCCTATGATTTATCACTTTGAGTTGTTATCTAATTTATGTATTGTACAAATTATCTCTTCTACTTTATCTAATGTCTAGATTGTACAAATTATCTCTTCTACTTTATCTAATGTCTCGATTGTACAAATTATCTCTTCTACTAACATTTAACATCCATTCAAGCATTCCTATGTTTGCCACATTGATTTGTTATTGTTCATGCCTCTTTTGTAATGAGATTTTGCATGGTTTTACAAGTTGCCAAATTGACACTAATCCTTCTTACTAAGGCCTTTGTAAAGGTATTTATAATGGTATTGAGCATCTACTTTATAATGTTTTTGGAATAATAATTACACTAAAAGGGACCACCACTTGGAGTGATGTTAAGGTAATTGTTTCTCAAGTCATAAGACTTGGGTTTGAGCCTGGATGCAACCACTCGAAAGAGTTTAAGCTTTTACTCATCTATCATGTCTCCCAAAAGCTGATGTTGGCGATTCTAGTGGACATAGTAAAATGGAAGTAATAACTTAGTTTCATATTAATGCTTTTAACAAAGACAACAATGATGCAATGCTAAGTGCTTAATTGAATGCATCAATTTTAGAATACTTTTATACAAAATTTTTTAAACCATAACTCAATGCTATCTGCTAAAATTAAACCTGTGACTTGGGTTTCAATGCCTTGACTCTTATGACTAAGGTAACACGTCACTAATTATTTTTTATAAAATAGGCCATTCACATTTTTAATTGAAATCTTTTTCTTAATGGTAGTTTTATTTTAAGTTTAATTAGCATTAAAGTATATTTGGAAGACTTGAATTTTTTATGTGATTCATAGAACATTGGTAAAATAAAAGTTCTTACACACATGTTTCATGTTTTATCTCTTCGGTGGATTCAAATAAACAATAAACCATGAACCAATATTAAACACCCAACATTTGGTATTACTTACATAATCTTAATATTGCTTCAATTTCAAATGCTTTAATTTATAAGCAACTCCTTAAATTTTAAAAGCTCTAAATCACTGGGGTAACACTAATTTATAAAGTTTTCTTTTTAAGTTTTATGAAAGTTTCATATTGGCTAAATGTCTTGTTTATATATAGTCATATATCTTCCCTACCCATTTGATGAGCAACATGTACCCCCTACATGAAACCATACAAATCATTAGCATTCACGTATAATTTGGTCAAATTCTATGGATGGAACTAGTGTGGTATCTAGATTGTTAAGCATTGATCACGAGTCATTGTCTTCTCACTTGGACTAGTGGTAGCTTTATAATGTATGGTTTAGTCCAAAGTGAGGCATATGATTATGATGTTCTTGAGGCCTTAAACTAACCTTAACAATAACATAGAAATTAATTATTTAATCTAATTAATAACAAGAAGATAAATTTTAAGTTAGCCTAAGGATGATGAATGTTCGTCTCCAACTTGTTGTACATGTCCTGAACTCACCTATCCATTACTGGGATTACCAAGTGTTATGCTACTGGGTGAACCAAGCAATAACACTGTTGGGATTGCCAAGTGAATACGTGTTTATGCTCAAATCTGGTCACACTGATTTCATCGATTAATTAACATATACGAAAATGTAAATGTTAACTAAGTACATAGAAAATAAATTGTGTTGAAAGTAAATCTATTCTAAGTTAAAGTGTTGCGATGAATCAGAATCAATCTTGATCTTATTATCATTCATGGAATGTGTCTAGGCACAATGCCACTCAAATAAGATGTTGTACAATTGACTCAAATCCATGTTGTAGGCACTCATTGATTGTTTGCTAGGATTATGGGAGAAAACTACAAGAGTCTCGCTACACTACTAACCAAATGATGCCAAATACACAACAGGTGCTTCCATATTTATAGGCGAAGACAGACACTGCATTGATGCATCTACCCATGTATCGAGTGATTCATCATACCCCCACAACTAGCTAAAAACTCATCCTCGATTTAAATATAAATGGACAAAGTTTCATTACAAACATTGTGGGGTGACCAAGACTAAATTGTCTACATTTACAAAATTGGAGTGTCGTGTTGCAAAATTTTATTTGAGTGGATGTAGTACAAAATGATGAAAAGACTGGACAAACATCAAAGTTTGCAAAATTGCAAAGGTCTTCAAAAATCCACTAAAGATGAATCTTCTTGTTGTCACTAGTGGTAATAGACTTCCCAACCTTGATTGTTATGTTGATGCTTCTCTTCTATGTAGAACATTTTTGAGGGATGGACTAAAATTTCTTCTCCTTGTCCCATGGATCTAACAAATATGTGATATTTGAGCTCTATGTAGAACATTTTTGAGGGATGAACTAAAATTTCTTTTCATCGTCTCATGGATCTAACAAATATGTGATGTTTGAGTTTTAATCTCTTTATGTGCTACTATTTGTCCATGGGAATAGCCTCCATTGTTCTCCTCTTAGCCTCATGTCCTTTGCTTTTACAAGACCTTTAACCTTAGGGATTCCATTTGGCATTATCTAAAATCACCAAAGAATCAATGTTAGTTTTGATAGTTTCCCATTAATGATTAACCCTTTCTGAATCCTTAGTTAGCTTAAAACTCCAAAACATTTTAGCATATAAGCCCAAGATGATTTCATAATAACATTTCCCAAGGCTCTAAGGTAACTAGAATCATCAAGTTATTCAAGTTATTTTGATTATTTTTGCTATTAGTTACCATAATGTTCAAAATGTGGTGTTAGAAAAATTTCAAAAGTACGTTCTTAACCCTTCCATGATAAATGATCTTAACTTTGGAAGTGCACAAGTTTTTGAACAATTAAAACCAAAAGTTTGGTTCACAAAATGGCCAAGAAATTTTGAATTTAGAGAAAATTTCAATATAAAAGTGATGAGCGGTGAGGTACCCCTACGCTCAACCATACAAATATGAGCATTACGTGCAATCTGGTTGAACTCTACGGACTAAGTGCTTATGCACCTTCACAAAACAAGGATGAGTTAGGCGATCGTTGTCTTCCAAAGCTTACTCATATGGCATGATTGTATGGTCAAAGTAAACTTGAGGTATATGATTTGTATGCTTTTTATGTTTTATGTCCTGGTGCTAAAGAGGAAAGAAGTGAATTAATTGAATAACTAATTTAAATTAACTAATCAGCTAGGTCCTAACTAGTCCTAACACCAGCATCTGCTCCCACTTTCTGTACACATCCTGAACTAGTGTAACACTCTTGGGATTACCAAACGCTAATTGTTACTGGGTTACCAAGTGTTCCACGCATGCTCGAAGTGGTCGTACTGAGTGTGCTTACTTGTGAAAATTAACGAATCAATAAAAGCAACATTAATTAACTAATAAAAGCATTAAAGAACTATAAATAGCATTAAGGATGAGAGATAAGCTATTTTGAATGTTGCAAGGTTTATCACAAAGTTCATCTTTATTTCTGAACACAAGGTGTGCTTAGGTTCACAATGCTCAAATAAAGATCCGTTCACTTTATGACTCCTACTGGGGGTACTTAGAAATAATTCTAACTTTGAGAGGGAGAAACTACAAGAGTTTGGGTAAAGGACTAAGAACTAACTGCCAAACGAAGTGCACCTGCGTCTTATTTATAGGCAATGAGACAAGTCCTAATATCGGATGTCCGATATCACTTGGTAGGATATGATATCGTGGACCTGATATCATGACTCATCATATCCCCACAATTGAATGAAAACTCATCCTTGAGTTCCTTACAAAATATTGGAAAGGTATGGGATTATTGACTGAATGACAATTAACAATGACATGGGATGATAGACTTAGAGTGCTCAGGGAACGGATTGACAAATATATTATAGCATTGGTGTTCATGCCCATTGTGGTGAACATTGTATATAGATGACATCCAGATCCTCATTTGATAGCTTGAAGAAAGAGAGAGAGAGAGAGAGAGAGAGAGAGAGAATGAGATGCATTGTTGCCGATGTCGAAATTGTGCACACCATTGTTCATCCATAGGCACATGTTCAAACTTGTTCCTTGCATAAATGCTCCAGCTCTAGTCCATCTTGAGTGCTCCCTCTTATCCTAGTCTATTGTTCGTGTAATTTCCATCTACACACACAACACACTCACGGATTAGCAAGGATAGATAACACCTAATGCAGCTGATACCTTGCCTTGACATAAAGCACACTGGCGAGGTTGTGGGTATGGCAGATACTGGGTTAGAGGTTTATGACTAATAACTACCAAAGGTGTAGGCGTAAGATAATTATGGAATGTAAAAATTTGTGACAAGGCCCCCACGACTAAGAGCAAACCTCCGGTAGCAATAGGGTGGAAAACTTTAAAGAATAGGAAGGATAAGAGAAATAACAATGGTGAAGCCAATAAAACACAAGCAAAAATGGATGTCATTGATCGAGTGAATGAGAAATAGTTGATTGCGAGAAATGTTGAAGGGAAAGAGCTTAACAATTGTACCAAAAAGGAATGCTAATGTGAAACACCACAAAATTTTGAGCTTAGTAATCGTCCAACAAGAATCGAGCTAAGTCATGATGTTCTCCAACACGATTAAAGCTTGAGGGCCCACAGACAACCACGGTGACATCTGGTATTAAGCATAGCAACTTCAGAGCTCAAAATACTTAGTTTACACTAAGTATGCATTCTCAGCGTATACGCCCAATATTCATAGGGTATACGCCCAGTGTAGATGTCTAGCATACACGCCTCACATGTACGCTTAGCAGGTATGACTGATGTATACGCCCTGCATGTAATCCCCGAAGACGGCATGGAAACAACACTGCAGAGAAAAATTTGGTACAAGGCATCAACTCACATGAACAGAGCAATCATCAAGTGTTGAAATCAAGCATTCTGAAGTCTATACGCTGAGTATGTACATCCTGCACGTCCAGTGTATATGCCTAGTAGATACAGCATGTTGTACACTTGTCAAATCTTATTCTTTCGCACCCGGTCAATGCGCCACATGTCACCCAACCTGAGTCTAACGACTAAACCTGTATAAAAACCCCAAATTTACATTAGATCAGGGTGGGCAATTTGGAGCAAACTAGAGATGCAAAGAAAAATAGAGATTCTAAGAACCAGAGTAGGGAATCCTATACGCTGGACATCAACCCTATATGTTGAGCATCCGGCCTCTATGTTGTGCCTGCAGTTTGAACCAACACACAGTCATCCCTGCATCCACTTGGGCTATTCGTCTGCCTTGTGTCAAAGCCACAACTACGTTAGACCGGTGCATTGTAACTCTCATTTTGCAATAATATTGCTACACTTTCTTTCTAAAATCTGTTACAGTTTTTCATTAATTGTTGCATGTTTACTGTTTACGATATTGCATGTTTATGCTCCGTTTATACCAGTTACGTTGTTTATGCTTCGTTTTACCTCAGTTACACCGTTTACGTATAACCCAACGTATAGCACATCGGTGTATATTCGGGGAAATCCTTGCCTGATCCGTGTGCGAACCACCTAAGGTACTCTTCCTTCGTTCATTATAGCTTGCCCTCAAGCGAAGGTAGGGTCTTCTGTGCGTGTCCGGAGATCTTCTGACCGATAGAACCTGCTAACTGGGGGAGATAACTCTGCGATCCCCGTTCTGCTTCTTTGCTTCTGGTAGGCCTGCTGTTAAGGCTCAGGTGTGTTGTGCTCTGTTCCTACTGGAGGATGATGTGGTCAGCAATTATCAAAAGGTTGCTCTTCGTTTCTCTGTTCAAGGAGATAGGTCTTACCTCGCTCAGAAAATGCTCTTGCCCTCTTGATCTGCCACCCACAAAAGTGATGAGTGCTCTGGTGCTCTAGTTTGTCAACTTGTCAACTGCCAACTCCCCGAATCTCCGAACCCTTGTATTTTTGTCAGCCGGGGTATTTATAGGCTGCGACACTTCCATGAAAAAAGGCGCAACCCTGATGATGTGGGCCCGAATGTCATTGGTCCTGTTGATGTGATTCTTTTAAGTCGAACTGCGACTACGCACAACACGCTTGTTTGCGTTTTGTGCGTGTAAAGAGCAGGTCCATGCTAGGCGTGTCTCGGATGCATTTGCACTCATTCGCGTTGTGTTTTGCGTGTATGAGCGCAATCTTGGTGTAACAACAATGAGTTCAAGATTGTTTTACACTCATCACGCAACTATGCGTGACACAGTGTAAATGTAACATACACTCTCCACGCAGCTGGGCGCGGTGAAGTGTAAGAAAAGTATAACTTACGCTCGTCACGCAGCTGCGCGTGATGAAGCGTAACGAGCGCGCACCTACATTATGACCCACGCACTGGTATGCATCGCTACGTAACGCACGTAAAGACCAGTTATTTATGCGCTGCGAGAAAAAGTGCCAATCCATCGTGCTTCTCCGGATTTTGCCTTCAACTGCCTTGGAGCTTATTACGCTCATTACGCTGCCGTGCGTGCTAGAGCGTAAACTTGTCCTTGAACAAATTTACCTTCAACTGTCTTGGATCTTATTACGCTCATTACGCTGTCGTGCGTGCTAGAGCGTAAACTTGTCCTTGAACAAATTTGAGATGCGTTCTTGCTCAAATTACGAATCTTCGCCTAAGGCCAACCCGTAATTTGCATGGTGTTTTAATGGCCCCTCTTTGTTGACGGTTAGAGGGCTTACCCGAAAAACGTTGACAAAGAATGCAAAACACCGGATTGGTAGAAGCAAGAACAACGTTCATCCATGACTACTCAGGTGGTGCTCCGTCCACATAAAAGAGGAAGGCTGGCGAGTATGGGAGGTAAAAGGGTGTAACTGGAAACAGGTTCGGGGAAGATGCAAACTGTGTGTTTATTCATGTCAACAGGAATGCTTTCAGACGAGCGTAGCGCGTCAATCTAAGATGTCTCTGTTACAAATTGTAGCAGGAACGCGTGCAAAAGGAGCATTGCGCATCACTTTCTGCGATATCTCTGCTAGCGTGAGTGCGGAAAATGAAGACTTGCGTATGTAAATGCTGCATATGGGAACATGGGTGGTGGGGAAGAAGGAAATAAGGGTTAAGGGTAAAAGCGTGTCGGGTAGAAATGTGCAAAGGTGAGTGGTCGGGCAAACCTGAGCAGCCATTTCAGCACGCTGTTGTACTTCGCCGCTCCGATGGACGCACCTTTGAAGGACATCCTCCAAGGTAAGCAACCTACAACCATAAAAGAAAACAAAGGACGCCATTGCTTATGGACAAAAGGCGGGGTTCTTGGAGCCAATGCCGTCTGATGTTAGCTAGAGCCAATGTACTGCAAAGGAAAAGCCGGAGCACTTGGGCGGCGCCGCCAATCCTGATGATTCGGCCCTGCATATCTTCGCCAAAAGGAATCAGACACAGTGCAGCTCACTAGTTTCATCAGGAACCGACTAGATGAATTTGCGAGGCCGGCGTCTGATAGCGATGATTGGCAGAGACTCGCGGGGCTGTGACCAACGAGGATTTCGTTGGGGCTCCCACTAACAAGGCTAAACTCCCGGAGCTGCTACCACCGTGGCGGATGCGGTGGCGGCATCTTTGCCTGTCTGAGGAATCAGTAAGATGTTGGTGGGGTGGTGACGCCGGAACTGTCTCAGCATCCCACCCTGTTGGCTGTGCAGCTGTATCGGAGATGATCGCGCTCGCTTGATTTGCATGAGTTCCAGTTTTAAGTCCTGGTAGACTGCTGTTACTGGTTTTAAGTCCCAGTAGATCATGGTCCCAGTTTAAAGTCTGGGTAGACTTCTGTTACTGGTTTTAAGTCCCAGTAGACCATCATCCCAGTTTAAAGTCTGGGCAGACCGAGAAGTGCTAGTTTTTCGTCGTAGCGGACGGTGATTAGGCTGGTTTAGGGTCTCAGCAGACCGTGTTGTGGATGTCAGTTTTACGTCGTGACCCAGTGACAGATCTGTGCTGGTTTTACGTCTCAGCGGACGACTAATTACCTATGCCAGTTTAGCGTCGTGGCGGACGCGTGCAAAAGGTGCCAGTTTTTCGTCTTGGTGGACCTGTACAACATTGCCAGTTTTACGTTGCAGCAGACGGTAACCACTTGCCAGTTTAGCGTCATGGCGGATGCGTGCAAAGCATGCCATTTTTACGTCATAGCAGACGGTCGATGCCAGTTTAACGTCGTAGCGGACGTTCAGTGCCAATTTTACGTCGTAGTGGACGTGCAGTGCCAATTTTACGTCGTAGCGGACATGCACCGTCATACCTGCTGTCGACATCGTCGTTGCTGCTAGATGAAATACCGCTTTAAATACACATGATTCATAGGATTTGCTAACTCATTGCCATTGACATCTGCCAATTTGAATGCTCCGTTGCTGTATGCGTCAGTTACCAAGAAAGGGCCTTCCCAGTTTGCAGAGAACTTGCTTGCTGGTTCACGCACAGCCTTGAGAACCAGGTCTCCTTTCTTGATCGGACGCTGCTGAAGATTATGATGATGCTTTTGTATCTTTTTATCCTAATATTTCTCAATTGCCTCAAGAGCTTGTATCCGCTTCTCTTCCAATGACTCCAAATCCATTATCCGAGGCTCGGTGTGTTGAGCCTCATTTATAATGGTGGAAAGGACCATTCTCAGAGAAGGAATTTGCAACTCGAGAGGTAGCACCACCTCAGATCCATAATGTAGCTGTTCTACACGTAGTACGATATGCCCATAGCATGTAGAGGATCTGTTCATGCCACCGCCTTTTGTTGCCGTTGAGCATTTTCTTGAGCAAATTGATGATTATCTTGTTTGATGCTTCAGCTTGACCATTTGCCTATGGGTAATAAGGAGAGGAAAAAGACTACCTGATGCCTAGGTTGTCACAGAAGGATTTGGTATCCGCGCTACTAAACTGTGGCCCGTTGTCGGTCACAATAGTCATTGGGAGACCAAATCGGGTTACTATGTTATCCAAGATGAAATGGCAAACCTGCTGAGATGTAATTTTCTGCAGGGGGACAGCTTCTACCCACTTCGTGAAGTACTCGGTAGCGGTAATGATGAAGCTATGTCCTACGGAAGATTTTGGCGTGATGGGTCCTATAATGTCTAGTCCCCATCGTTGGAAGGGCCATGTTATCTATGTCGTGTGTAATTCTGTGGGTGACACGTGGATGAGGTTTGCATGACGTTGACACATGTCGTAGGTCTTAACCTTTGTCAAACAATCTCTTTCCATGCGTGGCCAGTAGTACCCTAAGCAATGGATTTTTAGGGCCATAGCCCGTGGTGCTACGTGGCCGCCGCACAGTCCCTCGTGAACCTCGCTGACGATGTGCTGTGCTTGGTCTGCGTTAATGCAGGTGAGCAATATGCCATCAAAGGTGCACCTACAGAGAGTGCTGTCTCCGATGATGACGTAGTGCCTAGCCTGTTTACGGGTTGCGTCTTTTTGCGCACGCGTTAATGCAGTTGGTAACTCACCCTGTAAAAGATAGAATTTAATGTGATCGTACCACTCAGGCGTGCTTTCCTCGGTAAGAGAGAAGATTTGCGTCGTCTGAATGATAGGGTCTGCGCAGTCTGTAATCAATGTGGGGCAGGTGTTAAACAGGTGTGACGGCACGTGTAAGGCCAGAGTGGCCAGTGCGTCGGCCAGCGTGTTGTCAGTCCGTGGGACGTGCTGGGCATCGAAGGTCATAAATCCCTTCAGAAGATCTTTAGCCTGATCACAGTAGGGCTGCAAGTGTACCGCCTTGTAGGCGTAGACTCTAGTGATTTGATTTATGACAAGCATCGAATCACCCCTAACTGCCAGGTGTTGAACATCGAGTTCGCCTGTAGTTAGTAATCCCCTGAGGAGCCCCTCGTACTCTGCCACATTGTTCGTACAAGGGAAGGTCAATCGATAAGCGTGTAGACGCACATCCTTAGGCGATAGCATAAGAATAGTGGCTGCGCTGCCACCTCTGGTGGTTGAAGCTCCATCAAAATACAATGTTGCCTCGAGGCCTGTCGAGACAGGGCTTAGACTATGTACATGCTCATCTGGAAATTCTGTCTCTACGGTTGCGTGGTTGTCAATTGGTGAAGTTATCAACTGGTCAGCTATTGCCTGGCCCTTCGTGGATGATTGGCAAACATAGTGGAGGTCGAACTCCACTGTGATAGCCTTCCAGCGAGCGATTTTGCTACTCTTGTATAAACTATGCGTAATGGCCCTAAGGATGTTATTTCTACAGATGACGTTAACTTGACTATGAAAAAGGTAATGCCTACATTTTTTGAGAGTAAAAACTAATGCTAAACAATTACGCTCAACGTCATTATATCTCGTCTCGTACGCGCATAGAGCGTGACTCAGATAATAGATGGGCATTTCTGATCCATCATCCCTTTTCTGACAAAGCAACGCCGCTATTGCTATGTCCGAAGTGGCAAGGTAAATGAAGAAAGGTAGGTTCCTTTGTGGTGGGAAAACCGTCTGTAGATGTTGCAGTTCCTGTTTTAGACTGTCAAATGCACACTGGCAATCGCCGGTCCATTCAAAATTAACCCCCTTTTTCAGCAAATGTTGCATGGGGTGAAATTTCTCGGTTAACCTTGAAATGAACCTGCGTATGAATTGTAAGCGTCCCTGTAACCCGCGTAATTGCTTGAGGTCTGTGGGAGGCTTTAACGAGACAATGGCTTTGACCTTATAAGGGTCAACTCATATGCCGGTTTCCGATACCACAAACCCTAGCATGCGTCCGGTTTTAACTCCAAATATGCACTTCTTTGGGTCAAGCCGGAGCTCGTGCGTGGAGCATCTTTTAAGGACTAATTCCAGGTCCTCTGAATGATCTTCCGACTTCAAAGACTTCACAGCTATGTCGTCTACATAATCATTCAGCCTTCCTAGGAGGTAATCGCTAAAGATGTACGTCATGGCCCGTTGATACGTCGCTCCAGCGTTCTTCAGACCAAAAGGCATCATGGTATAGCAAAATGTCCCCCAGGGTGTCATGAACGTTGTCGTCAGCTGGTGTTTTGGGTTAATGTGAATCTGATTATAGCCTGAAAAGCCATCCATGAAGGACAGAAGCGCATGCCCAGCTGTTGTATCCACTAGCTNCTAACCGCTTTGATCTGTGGGTCGAGGATAATGTTATGCTGGATTAATCTAGGATCTAACCCAGGCATATCCTCATATGACCATGCAAAGACAATGATGTTGTCTTGCAGGACCTATTTTATTGCGTGGTGCGTTTTCTCGTCTAGCAAAGAACTGACCTTAAGTGTTTTGGTCTCACCCCTATGCGTAATGATAGGGACCTCACTAAGGGGGTCCTCGGTTATGTCTCCAGCCTCCAGGTCTAGCGTGCGCGTCGACTATTCTGGCCATTCTGGGGATGTCTCCGATGTAGCTATAGTTGCGCCTTCTAAAGGGGGGCTAACGTCTACTAATGTGGAGTCAAATTGTCTAACTAAGTGCCCGTATGGGCTTGTCAAAATTAAAGGTGCTGAAACTGTGGTGTCCATCCTCCGTCTGTCCTGCAAAACCAGCAAGTGCATAAATGGTTAGGAGACAAGTGACGGGATATCGCCAAATGTGGAATGCTAATTGAAATTTTGAATATTATGGACAAAGCTTGTAATCAATGTAACCCGATTACAAGGCGATAAGATGTGGTAGTTTAACGTCATTTCGGACAGTGGAGCGTGCGATATCGACCGAATTAATACCAAATTTTCAGATTCCGTTTCAGGAAAGTTTCGCTTAAATCTGGGATCAAGTCGCCGATCCTCGCGTAGAAATAGATGGTTCTTTGATGAAAACTGGTTGTTGGCTATCTGGATTTGAATTTACAAGGAAGAGCAGAGAAAAGGCAGAGCAGAGAGCAGGAAGAGCAGAGAGCTAGGGCGTGTAACCTTGCGAGGATTTGTAAGCAGGCTGTAAAGAAACTCTATAACTATCATGAGGGCACCGAAGGCGAAGAAGAAGAATGCCAAACTGGCGAAAATCGACGAAGTGCAGGCAAGCCTGAACCGTGTCTCGCAGGCGTTGATCGACGTCTGCGACCCGACGCCTCTCAACCGGTAGGCCATTCTTCCTGTGCTTACGCCCGTTCTATATGTTTATTTTATTTTGTTTTTTATATGTCTCTTGTGTGAATGCGTGTGTCAAAATTATGGACCTCGGGTTAGTGCGAGGGTTTTGGTGAGGTTGCGTTCGTTGCCGTTGTCAGGGACAAACCTTGCGTTGTTGCAAGGGTTTGGGCAATTTTGGCCTGGTTGCGTTTTACGATTTCTGTGTTAGTTTTAGAAATTTGACTTTTTCCTATAGCATCACGCTGAAGCCCATCCTAATTGTGCTGGACATCATTGGGGTTTTATGCTGGGTGAACCCCATCGTCCCAAATGTTCCTCCCCCGCACACAAGAGTGTAAGGGAAGGTCCTTTGGTTCCGAAAGGGGGCGCTGGAATTCCTGCAGTTTTTACTGTGCAATTTCAGCATCATTATTTGGTCCAATGTGGCCGGAGATGTTGCTGGTGCCGTTCTGGAACACCTATTGCCAGGGTCTTCGCAGGGGATTCTGGCCTACCTGACAGACGGAGCCATTGAAACGGGCAATCCTGAGGACCAAGCGCTCAGCTCTTGGGGTCTAAGGAGCTTGCACTGGATCTGGGATATGGCTCATTTCAACTGTTACCACGCATACAACACATTGTTAGTGGCTTGCCATGTGTCAACGTACTTCCAGAACCCTCAAGGCATGGTGTACTACGCAGGCGGGTAAGCAGATCTGGATAGCTGTATTGTCTTTATATGTTACAATGTCTATTTTTGATGTAAAAAGGAGTAAGAGAGGTTTAGCTGTAGAGCGTAGATTAAGCTTACGCTGTATTGTACAGGTTTTTCATACGCGACAACAAGTTAATCGGTGACAGCGATACGCTGCCCTGGGCCGAAACGGCGATAATGGCGTTTACCGCAACGAATAATGTTCGTGCCGGTGTTATCGGGCAAATCGGCGACGAGATGCGTGAGTACCACTCCGGCTATGAGGAGTCCTTCAAAAAGTGCCGGGAACTCAGGTGGCTGCACGAGGATTGGACGCTGGATCCGCCCCTCAGCGTCGAGGACGTGGAGAGGGAACTCCCACAATTCCCGTTGCCGTTTGGCCCCGGTAAGGTTGCCGCGTGTTTTAATGCTACTTGCGTAATTATGAGTTATGAATATTTCCATAATGTTTTTGTTATGTCTTGCATTTTTGGCTTGCATCCTTGGCTTACAGTCAGGGAATCCTGGGAGATTACCCTTACGATTTCCGGCCGCGAGGCGAGAGATGTCCTCTTTCGTTACGGGGACATCAAAGAGGCACAGCGTTGGCTCGGCCACTCGGAGGCCCCAGCTGTGGTGGTCACCAATATCCAGACCGCAGGACTAATGCACTTATTCTTAGCTGCCACCCCTGACGTCCCCGCCAGTGAGATGATAGGCCTGGTCAACTCCTTTAATGCGAAGGCAGATCGTTTCAGCACGAGCGTGCATAACGTGCGTGTAAACTTTGACATCCACGCTCAACTCTTCTCAGACCTATTTGGCGTCCCCTCCAACGGCCTTCCCGTAAAAGTGAAGACCAAGAGGGGCGTCAGAGTGGAGGAGCTTCTTTAGGAGTGGGAAAGAATCCCTAAGGATACCAAGGGATTCCCTTGTGAGCAATTCGAGCTGGCGACCGCCAAAATGCTGTATCCCCTTTTTTGGGCCCGTACCTTCCCCAAAATCCTCTCGCAAGCATGGTTCTTTTCGGTGGAACAGACGCGTATTATGCAAGAGGTGCTGGAGGAGGGAGCCCGATTTGACTGGGGAAGCCATCTCACCAAGGGTTTGTGGAGTGAAATGGTCAAGCTTCGCGAGAAGCTTGAGTCTCGCTTCAACGTGCACCATGCCTTTTTCATAGCTGCCCTCCGGCGGTTTGCTGAGTATCTGGTCGTTCAAAGGAATGGGGTCTGGGTACAGCAAGACCGAGACCAACTGTCCAAACCCTGGATCGCCCACATCCTCAGCACTACCCATGGGTAGGACCCACCGGAAGGGATCGGAGAGTCAATGTCCGTGACAACTAAAGGCATGAAGGCACCCCGAGTGCGAGGTCTCGACAGTGTAGGTGGGATAATGCCTACCTACACTGGCGATGCCTCACAGGGGAAACGTTTGGTGGAGGAAATCGTGGAGCCTGCAGTTCGGTGGAAGAGGCTCCGTCTGGCTGAGGCCCCTGAAGGTGAAGCAGGCCACACCATTGGGCTCACGGTGCAGCGGACTAAGCCTCCGCCTGGTAAGTGTAAATAGCATGTATACGCAATGTTTGATTTAGACTAGTGGAATTATGTTCTAACGCATGGGGATGTAAACAGCAAAAACGACAGGTCGATTGACCCCTGAGATAGGGGCAGTGGTGCTAAAGCATGGGGAGGGGGCCTCAATTTTGGAAGCAGAGGCCCTGGCTGTTAATATGCGCCACGCGTAGGCTTCAACGCGTGGGGTGGCCCCAGCTGCTAGTGGGAGCCGTGTACAGACTGGGGAGGAGGCCCCTGCTACTGGAGCCAGAGACGCACAGACCCCAGTGCATGAAATGGAAAGAAGTAGGGAGGATGTCGATGACGTTGGCACTGTCACCGGCAGAGGTAATGAGCATATGTTTTTTTTATGGGTTTTGAAAGAGTCTGTACATAGGTAATATCTAACCAAGTTATGTTATAGGGGAAGGAGATGCCCCGACGTCTGCTGCTGTTAACGAAATGTGGAGAGACCTCCCCGATAAGTTTGCCTTCATGGAAGGCATGATCAACGACATGATCGAGCATCTCGAACGCATCGAACTTGGTACTGGTAAGTTAATCAAAGTGACTGCGCAATGTCTTGCTGATAATATGTCATCTGTCTTGATGCTTGTTTTCTGTCAAGAGCTCACCTCCGATGGGATCCAACGGAGCCCATTGACCTGGACACAGAAGAGCCCCCATCTGATGGGGCGGTCGTGCCACACCACATTTATGAAGAAATGCGTAAATGTGCATTACACTCGACACGCTCTGTGTGGGAAAGCAGGAATATCAATGAAGACCTATGGAAAAAGCTGCAGCAGTCAAAACAAAAGGTTGAATCCTTGACTAAGGAAGTCGAGGACCTGAGGGCACGATATGAGTTCCTACAGGCTCGAGTGACAGGGGACGAAGACTGGTGTATGGTTGTTATTGATCACTCCCGTTATTGGACAGCTATCAAGAACAGCGTATAGACCAGTCGAGCGTTAGTAGAGCAAAGGATGCAAATAGAGCTCCTTGCTCAGAAGAGTCGAGACTGGAGGGACTACTGCGCGGGTGTACAGGAATGGGGGCAGAAGGAGAAGGACCACAAGCACATGTACAAAAGGGAAAGCACCACCTACAGAAAATGCTACCTCGATTCCGCTATTAAAGCGCGATCCTTGGAGGTCTTTGTGGACACCATCGGAGCGTCCGAAGCTTTCAAGAAGTTTGAAGAACAGGTGATCGTAACTGCATCTCCAGAGAGAGAAATGGTCTTCCCTAGGAATCAAGCTTCAATCCCTACTTTCTACCCAGATCCTCCCTCTTGGAGTAGCGTGGAGAAAGGGAAGGTAAAAGCAGGGAGGGCTTCGGGCCAAGATGTGTGGCAAGACCTGACAGAGGACGAAATCATGGAGCATTTGTGGGCCGGTCTAGATAAGCTTCCCTTTGCTACAGAAGTCGGGTCATCTCGAGTAAGCTTACGCATGGCTTAGCCAGCGCGTTCCCCGACATAGTGTTGCCTATTCTAATTTTTATGTTATTTGTGTTTCAGGTACCAGAAGGTGGAGAACGTTCGCCAGCTGCAGGGCTGGAGGAGGAAACTATGGAAGCAGAGGTGGAACACCACGATGAAGAGCGTCTTCCTGTGGAGCCAGCATTAGAACGAGAGTCTCATGAAGAGACAATCTTTCAAGGAGGGATACTTCCTAGAAACGATAGCCCATTGGAGGACGACCTTTTGGGGTTGGACTTAGAGTTAAAGGATACGGGTGATAGTGGCAGTAGGGGTCATGCGTGATTTTGTTTTCTGGCATCATGCCACAAATGATTTGAAAGATAAACATATTTTTGATTGACTGTCAACTATCTATCATATTTTTGTTATTTTTGCCAATGTGATAGTAATGGAGCATAAGCCTTAGTTCAAGGCCATTACGGGCCGAAAGCGTAAATAGATTACGAACCAATGCGTAAATTGCAAAGTAGCTAGTAGTTTAAGGCCGTTGCGGGCCAATGCGTAAACGCGTACAAAATGTAATTGTGCGTAAATGCTAAAGATAATGGAGAGTGGAAATTACAACTGTAGACTACTAGTTTAAGGCCGTTGCAGGCCAACTGCATATATGGGCTACTAGTTTAAGGCCGTTGCGGGCCAATGCGTAAATTGCAAAGGAGCTACTAGTTTAAGGCCGTTGCGGGCCAATGCGTAAATTGCAATGTAGCTACTAGTTTAAGGCCGTTGTGGGCCAATGCGTAAATTGTAAATTCCTTCCTAGTTTAAGGCCGTTGCGGGCCAATGCGAATGTTGACTGCTAGTTTAAGGCCGTTGCGGGCCGATGCGTAAATTGTAACAAAATGTAACACTGGACGTTGCGTGAAGTAATGAAGAAACATAGTTATTATGCGTATAATAACATATGCAAAGACAAAATGCGAAGCGTAAACATAGAAGGCGAATGTTGCGTAAAAGCACACAAAAATAAAGGAAACTGTTGGATGGCGATGGGTATGCTAACTTACATGAGGGCATGCTGGAGAGCTTCGTTCAGCCATCAATGCGCAATTGCCTCCTAGCGGCTTTTATGTTAAATGCTACGTAAGGGCGAGGAGGTTTGCGGTTCGACTCCTCTACCCTGTCATCTGGAAACGGCAGGTCAGCCCAGGCTAGACCGTCAGTATTGTCATTGTTCTGTTCAGGGGCTCGGAGAGAAGGCTGGTCATCAGCCGTTTCGATCTCTGAACCCCGCTCTTCCTCAATGTTATTAACAGTCCTGGGAGCAACTTCGTCACCGCGTATGATAACCTCCCCTCCAGCGTAAGGTAGGTGTATCTCCTGATGGATAGGCGACGAGACTGCCCTCAACTGGGCTAACCACGACCTCCCTAAGATTAAGTTGAAGCCTGGCATCTCCTCGATGACTAAACATGTGGCATCCATGGGGAATTGATTCCCCTCCACGAACTCGATACGCACCGTCCCCTTGACTTGAACCAGTGCTGCATTGAAGGATTTTACGCAGGCTGTCGTTGTGGGAGTGATCTAGTCAACCAAACCCAACCTATCCACGATGGAATAGGGAATGACGTTAGCAGCCGCGCCATCATCCACATGCACCCTCCGGATCCGGTACTGGCGGACCCGAATGGTGATGAACATCGGCTCCGTCGTCACTTGACCCTTTTCTGGATCATCTTTAACAAACTCGTCCAGAAAGGTCAACGAGGTGGGCTTGGGTTATTCAGCTTCAGGAGGAAACATGATAGCTTGTATCGCTTCCTCCTCCGCCGGCAAGCTGGCATCCACTAATATGGATGTCAACATGCGTACCATAGCCTCGCAGTGTTCTCGCGAAGTCATCAAGAGGTCGTACAAGCTCAGCGTTGTGTTCTTTTGCTTGAGAGCTTGTTTGACCTGCGTGAACGCATCGAGGAGGTCCTTCTCTCGGAAGGGGGGTTTATCCCCCTTATCTTCCTCCATCTGCCCCAAGAGACGGATCTCTCGAGGCGGAGCGGTGTCTGCAGAGGGGTTGTTCTTCTTCCTACCAAGAGAAGATGGCTGCGTTTCTGTGCCTTTGTTATGCTTCTGGGGCGTAGTCATGGGCACAGAGGCCAGGGGCCTAGGCTTAGGAAAGCCGAGCGTAGTGTTGTCACTCTTTGCATTAGCTTCGGTGTTTTCCTCCTTCCGCTTGGGAGGCGATGCCTAATGGTGCTGGTTGGAGGTCTGCCCCTGTGTGGGAGGAGCAGCCTGTGGTTTGGGTGCCCTAATGATGAAGGGCGCTCTCGGTGTGGGCACAAACGAAGCTGCGGCTTGGGTAGTAGCATGTGACTGAGGCCGTACCTGAGAAGGAGCCCGTATAATGAACGACGGCCATTAGACCTGACCTGCTGCCGAAGAAGTAGTTGGCCCCCTTTGTGAGCTGGCTGGCACACGCAAAACAAAAGGTTGTTTTGGCGACCCCTTACGCTTACCATCCGTACTCACCACAGTGATTGTATAAGGATCGTAACTTGCGTTTAACAGATCCTTGTATACATGTAATGTCTGGTTTTCTGGACGTGTAGGGTTACTGCTGTCTAGCTTCAAATGACCTTCATCGATCATGCGTTGAATATCGTCTTTCAACACCCAGTAGTAATCCATATCGTGACCACACATCTGATGGTAGTCACAGAAACGGTCCAGCCTGAAAGATCTTGGAACTGCTGGTTCGTTAGGCAAAGCTAAGGAAGGATCCTTAGATAGTTCACAGTGACGTCTGTGACGTTTCAGGGCTTCCTCGAACACTTTCTTAGGTTGAATGTGTCCTGTTGCGAGCAGTTGTTTCAGCAGTTCAGAATGCTTCACTAGGAGAGCCGCGTATTTTGAATGGTCTTTACGCTCAAAATTCAGCTTTGGCTGGGCGGCCTATTCAGGGGCAGCCATGGCCTGGCTGGTGCTGGCGCCAGTCGTGGCCTCAGGCAGTGCTATTGCTGGAGCTTTCTTACTCTTATTCTTGGCATTCTCATTCAATGCCGCTACAGTAGTGGTCGCTACCTTGCCTTTATCCTTGGCCTTGTTATGCATGTTCTTGTAGGCGATATATGCCAGGTCTTTGCTGGCCTCCGCAGCATCTTGGATGCTCCGGACCTGAGCGAAGGCCTGACGTATGTCTCCAGGGGAAAGATAATACAGCTTAGACTTAATAAAGTCGTTGACTACTTCCTTGAATATAGCCAACAGATGGGAGTCCGCGATCGGGACACGGATCTCATTCAAGGTAGTTGTTCCAACATGACTTCCGGCTTCATGTTGTATCTGAATTGGGTCACAAATTGGGTTAGCAGCTCTTCCAAGGTTGCAATGGAAGAGCGTGGGAGAGCTCTGTACCAGTCTAAATCCTTCCCTGTTAACGACATCGCAAAGACTCGGACCAAAGTATGCGGCCACTGTTGCAACAACAAGGATTCGGATCTAAAGGTGGCCAGATGGATGTTGGGATCCCCCTCCCCATTATACTTGGTAAAATGCGGGAGGGACATCCCTGGCGGCAACGACAACACGGGGACCGCTGGATTAATCGGATCATCTTGATAGAAATCCATGATCTGAACGGTGTCAGATCCAATGGTCTTGATGTGTCGGACCTCTTCGGTAAGCATCTGGATAAGCTGGAACGCTTGATCTAGACCTATTAACGACGGCGTTTGTGTAGCAGGTGTAGGAGGTTGGACCGGGTGGACAGTCCTCGGCAATTGGAATGCATGAAGTGGTTGGGTAACTGCTGGTGGAGCAGGGATCCCTGCAGGCTGGGGGGCCTACGAAGGCCACCACCCACCGGTCTGGGACGAGGGGTTAGCTATTGCCTGCTGCGTAGCATAATGATAAGTGTACCGAGGAAGCACCCGTGAAAATTGCGCCGCAGGTGCTGGCGGAGGCTGTGCACTGTAAACCGTATACGGGTGCTATTGTGTCGCAGGGTTGGTCCACTGACTCGTCGCAGGATACTGGACAAAGGTTTGTGGGGGCACGGTTGCAGTATGTTGCTGAGTTGGCGGGGGCGGGAACACTTTGGGGCGAGTTGACGGTATGGTGTGAGCCTGCACTTGAGGAATGAAATGGGGGACGGTGGCCCCTGGGCCGACCGCCAGAATATTGATTACATGCTGCGACGGAATCACCCCCGTGTTATGCTGCAATTGCATTTGCAACCCGGAAGGCTGCACGTTGGCCTGCTGCAACCCAAACGGCTGCGCGTTGGCCTATGGAAGAACAGGGATGTGCATCTGTGTGGTCATGGCTGAGTCCAAAGAAGCTGCCTCTCCATTGAAAGGGAACAACGGATTTACGTATGTGTGAGGCATCAAGGTATGGAACGAATGTTTCGACATAGCTGCGAATTCGTCCTCTGCTTCTTCCTCACGCTGGGGCTCCACCTCAGGTTGTGAGGTCTGGCCTCTAGCCATGATCAGCTATGAGATGAGTTTGTTTTGGTGTTCGGTCAAAGGGATTATGTTGTAGGCCGTTGGCTTGAAATCACAACCCCCTCGATGGAGCACCTCAAAGTTTCGTTTCGCTTCAAGCTCGGCTCGGCTGAGAGCCAACCTCGCCTGGATCTTGATGCATATGAAGTTGTACTCTTCAGGGGTTATGACCGTGAAGATAGGCTCTTTCCCCTGAAGCCTTAATGAACGGCGCAATGGTCCCTGAGGGCCCGTTGCACCGGGGGCTGGCCCTATGGCCACCGTCGGGTTCATGGGCACGACACCCAGATCGACAGTGGCCATGGTGGTTGTAGCGGTTGTGTTTGAATAATAGGAATCCATGTATCAACGAGATGGAGAATGACTGGTAATTGAATCTAAAAGAAAGAATGGCTGGGAAACAGCACAAAAGGCTTTCTACCCTGACGGATTTCAAAGAAATCGTCTTTGCGACCGATCTATACCACACGATTGACCGTAGACCTCCCTAGAGGTATTACGTCTACGACTTAGGGTATAGATCTCTAACAGGGTTACCCGAAATATTTGGATCGGAGCCTGAAGGCCCTCCTTCTAGCACCAGAAAACTGTAACGATGGAAAACGTCGGCAGCTGGAAATACCAACCAAAATTCCGTGTACACAGCTTTAACCACGAATCTGCGCGAGGGCTAAGCTGGAAAAATGAATCTGCGGTGCCCTAAACAGTCTTGTCGATCAGAGAGGGACTTACGGGTCAGTAAAGCGATGATGATTACGGATCTTTGCATGCTGCGATTTGGTTCGAGAGATCGTAAAACGGGAGGACAATGATGTAGATGGATTGCTACGGGGATAACGCCAAAACGCCGAAAAGATGCTAATCGGGAGAGAAACGTGTAATTCGCAAAGATCAAAGATCTATGTTTCGATCCCAGATAGAATGTATGATTGTGTGTATATCACGTTACAATGGGAGGAAAACCCCCAACAACTTGATATAGAAATGAGTACAAAACAACAAGGAAACTGTCTGGACAGAAGTCTGATCTACCTTGTAGGCCAAAGCTTAGGTGTAGGAATTGTCAAGCTCTGAAGACTGCCGATCTTCTGACCGATAGAACCTGCTAACTAGGCGAGACGACTCTGCGATCCCCGTTCTACTTCTTTGCTTTGGGTAGGCCTGCTGTTAAGGCTCAGGCGTGCTGTGCTCTGTTCCTACTGGAGGATGATGTGGTCAGCGATTACCAAAAGGTTGTTCTTCGTTTCTCTGTTCAAGGAGATAGGTGTTCCCTCACTCAGAAAATGCTCTTGCCCTCTTGATCTTTCACCCACAAAAGTGATGAGTGCTCTGGTGCTCTAGTTTGTCAACTTGTCAACTGCCAAATCCCCGAATCTCCGAACCCTTGTATTTTTGTCAGCCGGGGTATTTATAGGCTGCGACACTTCCGTGAAAAAAGGCGCAACCCTGATGATGTGAGCTCGAATGTCGCTGGTCCTGTTGACGTGATTCTTTTAAGTCGAACTGCGACTACGCACAACACGCTCGTTTGCGTGTTGTGCGTGTAAAGAGCAGGTCCATGCTAGGCGTGTCTCGGCTGCATTTGCACTCATTCGCATTGTGTTTTGCGTGTATGAGCGCAATCTTGGTGTAACAACAATGAGCTCAAGATTTTTTTACACTCATCATGCAACTGTGCGTGACATAACGTAAATGTAACATACACTCTCCACGCAGCTGCACGTGGTGAAGTGTAAGCAAAGTATAACTTACGCTCATCACGCAGCTGCGCGTGATGAAGCGTAACGAGCGCGCACCTACATTATGACCCACGCACTGGTACGCATCGCCGCGTAACACGCGTAAAGACCAGTTATTTATGCGCTACGAGAAAAAGTGTCAACCCATCGTGCTTCTCCGAATTTTACCTTCAACTGCCTTGGAGCTTATTACGCTCATTACGCTGTCGTGCATGCTAGAGCGTAAACTTGTCCTTGAACAAATTTACCTTCAACTATCTTGGAGCTTATTACGCTGATTACGTTGCCATGCGTGCTAGAGCGTAAACTTGTCCTTGAATAAATTTGAGGTGCGTTCTTGCTCAAATTATGAGTCTTCACTTGAGGCCGACCCGTAATTTTCACGGTGTTTCACTTCCCAACCTTGATTGTTATGTTGATGCTTCTCTTCTATGTAGAACATTTTTGAGGGATGAACTAAAATTTCTTCTCCTTCTCCCATGGATCTAACAAATACGTGATATTTGAGCTCTATGTAGAACATTTTTGAGGGATGAACTAACATTTCTTTTCATCGTCTCATGGATCTAACAAATATGTGATGTTTGAGTTTTAATCTCTTTATGTGCTACTATTTGTCCATGGGAATAGCCTCCATTGTTCTCCTCTTAGCCTCATGTCCTTTTCTTTTACAAGACCTTTAACCTTAGGGATTCCATTTGGCATTCTCTAAAATCACCAAAGAATCAATGTTAGTTTTGATAGTTTCCCATTAACGATTAACCCTTTCTGAATCCTTAGTTAGCTTAAAACTCCAAAACATTTTAGCATATAAGCCCAAGATGATTTCATAATAACATTTCCCAAGGCTCTAAGGTAACTAAAATCATCAAGTTATTCAAGTTATTTTGATTATTTTTGCTATTAGTTACCATAATGTTCAAAATGGGGTGTTAGAAAAATTTCAAAGGTACGTTCTTAACCCTTCCATGATAAATGATCTTAACTTTGGAAGTGCACAAGTTTTTGAACAATTAAAACCAAAAGTTCAGTTCACAAAATGGCCAAGAAATTTTGAATTTAGATAAAATTTCAATATAAAAGTGATGAGCGGTGAGGTACCCCTACGCTCAACCATACAAATATGAGCATTATGTGCAATCTGGTTGAACTCTACGGACTAAGTGCTTATGCACCTTCACAAAACAAGGATGAGTTAGGCGATCGTTGTCTTCCAAAGCTTACTCATATGGCATGATTGTATGGTCAAAGTAAACTTGAGGTATATGATTTGTATGCTTTTTATGTTTTATGTCTTGGTGCTAAAGAGGAAAGAAGTGAATTAATTGAATAACTAATTTAAATTAACTAATCAGCTAGGTCCTAACTAGTCCTAACACCAGCATCTGCTCCCATTTTCTGTACACATCCTGAACTAGTGTAACACTCTTGGGATTATCAAACGCTAATTGTTACTGGGTTACCAAGTGTTCCACGCATGCTCGAAGTGGTCGTACTGAGTGTGCTTACTTGTGAAAATTAACGAATCAATAAAAGCGACATTAATTAACTAATAAAAGCAATAAAGAACTATAAATAGCATTAAGGATGAGAGATAAGCTATTTTGAATGTTGCAAGGTTTATCACAAAGTTCATCTTTATTTTGAACACAAGGTGTGCTTAGGTTCACAATGCTCAAATAAAGATCCGTTCACTTTATGACTCCTACTGTGGGTACTTAGAAATATTTCTAACTTTGAGAGGGAGAAAGTACAAGAGTTTGGGTAAAGGACTAAGAACTAACTGCCAAACGAAGTGCACCTGCCTCTTATTTATAGGCAACGAGACAAGTCCTAATATCGAATGTCCGATATCACTTGTTAGGATATGATATCGCAGACCTGATATCATGACTCATCATATCCCCACAATTGAATGAAAACTCATCCTTGAGTTCCTTACAAAATATTGGAAAGGTATGGGATTATTGACTGAATGACAATTAACAATGACATGGGATGATAGACTTAGAGTGCTCAGGGAACGGATCGACAAATATATTATAGCATTGGTGTTCATGCCCATTGTGGTGAACATTGTATATAGATGACATCCAGATCCTCATTTGATAGCTTGAAGAAAGAGAGAGAGAGAGAGAGAGAGAGAGAGAATGAGATGCATTGTTGCCGATGTCGAAATTGTGCACACCATTGTTCATCCATCGCCACATGTTCAAAATTTTTCCTTGCATAAACGCTCTAGCTCTAGTCCATCTTGAGTGCTCCCTCTTATCCTAGTCTATTGTTCGTGTAATTTCCATCTGCACATACAACACACTCACGGATTAGCAAGGGTAGATAACACCTAATGCAGCTAATACCTTGCCTTGACATAAAGCACATTGGCTAGGTTGTGGGTATGGCAGATATTGGGTTAGAGGTTTATGACTAATAACTACCAAAGGTGTAGGGGTAAGATAATTATGGAATGTAAAAATTTGTGACAGGGCCCCCACAACTAAGAGTAAACCTTCGGTAGCAATAGGGTGGAAAACTTTAAAGAATAGGAAGGATAAGAGAAATAACAATGGTGAAGCCAATAAAACACAAGCAAAAATGGATGTCATTGATCGAGTGAATGAGAAATAGTTGATTGCGAGAAATGTTGAAGGGAAAGAGCTTAACAATTGCACCGAAAAGGAATGCTAATGTGAAACACCACAAAATTTCGAGCTTAGTACTCCTCCAACAAGAATCGAGCTAAGTCATGATGTTCTCTAACACGATTAAAGCTTGAGGGCCCACAGACAACCACGGTGACATCTGGTATTAAGCATAGCAACTTCGGAGCTCAAAATACTTAGTTTACACTAAGTATGCATTCTTAGTGTATACGCCAAATATTCATAGTGTATACGCCCAGCGTAGATGTCTAGCATACACGCCTCACATGTACGCTTAGCAGGTATGACTGATGTATACGCCCTGCATGTAATCCCCGAAGACGGCATGGAAACAACACTGCAGAGCAAAATTTGGTACAAGGCATCAACTCACATGAACAGAGCAATCATCAAGTGTTGACATCAAGCATTCTGAAGTCTATACGCTAAGTATGTACATCCTGCATGTCCAGTGTATACGCCTAGCAGACATAGCGTATACGCCCAGCACATACATCGTGCAGGCCTAGCGTATAGGTCATGCACGCCTAGCGTATACGTCCAGAGTGTACGCCCACCAGATACAGTGTATACGCCCAGTAGATACAGCATGTTGTACACTTGTGAAATCTTATTCTTTCACACCCGGTCAATGCGCCACATGTCACCCAACCTAAGTCTAATGACTAAACCTGTATAAAAACCCCAATTTTCCATTAGATCAGGGTTGGAAATTTGGAGAAAACTAGAGATACAGGGAAAAATAGAGATGCTAAGAACCAGAGCAGGGAATCCTATAGCTGGACCTCAACCCTATATGCTGAGCATCCGACCTCTACGTTGTGCCTGCAGTTTGAACCAGCACACAGTCATCCCTGCATCCACTTGGGCTATTCGTCTACCTTGTGTCAAAGCCACAACTACGTTAGACCGGTGCATTGTAACTCTCATTTTGCAATAATATTGCTACACTTTCTTTCTAAAATCTGTTACAGTTTTTCATTAATTGTTGCATGTTTACTGTTTACGTTATTGCATTTTTATGCTCCGTTTATACCAGTTACGCTATTTATGCTTCATTTTACCTCAGTTACGCCGTTTACGTATAACCCAACGTTTAGCACATCGGTGTATGTTCGGGAAAATCCTTGCCTGATCCGTGTGTGGACCACCTCAGGTACTCTGCCTTCGTTCATTCTAGCATGCCCTCAAGTGAAGGTAGGATCTTCTGTGCGTGTCCGGAGATCTCCAAGTTTCTGTTTCCTTCCAGCCGAAGACCGATGATTTCAGACGGTACAGAAATTGGTGCTAGAAGGAGGGCCAAACTGCTTAAAACTTACTGTGCTTCAAAACTTCTAGCGTCTACACTGTTCAGTATACGCCGACCTTGTCTGCAAACTTCTCAGTGTCTACGCTGTTGAGCGTCTATGCTGTTTAGTATAGGCTACACGCTCTACATCGTAGACTCGTCTACGCTGCTGTTAAGTATACGCTACACGCTCTACGCCGTAGACTCGTCTATGCTGCTATTTAGTATATACTGCACACTCTACGCCATAAAGTTATCTATGCTGCTATTCAGTATACACTGCATGCTCTATGCCATAGACTCGTCTACGCTGCTGTTCAGTATACGCTGCACACTCTACACTGTAGACTCTTCTACGCTACTGTTCAGTATATGCCGCACACTCTACGCTGTAGACTCCATCTACGCTGCTTAGCATATACGCTGCCACTATACGCTGTCATTATACGCTGGTCATTCAAGCCTATACACTGAGACCTAGTCTATATGTTGTACACCACCAACATAGGTTTACACCGTATTAGGTATACTAGTTTCATATCCCTTCATTGTGTCATATTCTCAACTATTCATCATGAACACCGCAAACTCCAACGCTACAACCACACCAGTCACAGACCTTGTAGGCACCATGGCCATTCAACAGCCTATGGTACAACCCACAGTGGGGCCCCGCTGGTCTCTTAGATTGCAAGGGAGGAAGCCCTCGTCTAATATTATAACTCAAGACCAGTACAATTTCATATACATGAAAATACAAGCTAGCCTAGCTGTGGACCGAGCTGAAATGGAAGCTAAGAAGTAATACGAACTTTTCTATAGGGGAGGACAAGAGTTCATTCCTTCCCTGTACGATATCATCCCTATTCCAGAGCCTTACTCTGAGCTCATCTCACAACTCCTCCTGCAAAGGAGCCAGTCTCTAGACCAGCCTATAGTAAATCCTCAACCAGAAGAGGAGGATGACTTCGCAGCCCAATCTGAGCATGAAGATTCGTACCATACTCTTAGTCCACAAACCTATGTCAACCCATTGTTTCATCCAGCCACAGGGAAAATTACATCCCTTCAACCATTTAGATTCACCCAAGCACAAATACCTCAACAAGAATCATCCGCACTTGTTCATATTCCTCCTGCAACCGACCCGCAACTCAATACACTTCCTGTGCTTCAAAACTTCTAGCGTCTACACTGTTCAGTATACGCCGACCTTGTCTGCAAACTTCTCAGTGTCTACGCTGTTGAGCGTCTACGCTGTTTAGTATAGGCTACACGCTCTACATCGTAGACTCGTCTACGCTGCTGTTAAGTATACGCTACACGCTCTACGCCGTAGACTCGTCTATGCTGCTATTTAGTATATGCTGCACACTCTATGCCATAAAGTTATCTATGCTTCTATTCAGTATACACTGCACGCTCTATGCCATAGACTCATCTACGCTGCTGTTCAGTATACGCTGCACACTCTACACTGTAGACTCTTCTACGCTACTGTTCAGTATATGCCGCACACTCTACGCTATAGACTCCATCTACGCTGCTTAGCATATACGCTGCCACTATACGCTGTCATTATACGCTGGTCATTCAAGCCTATACACTGAGACCTAGTCTATATGTTGTACACCACCAACATAGGTTTACACCGTATTAGGTATACTAGTTTCATATCCCTTCATTGTGTCATATTCTCAACTATTCATCATGAACACCGCAAACTCCAACGCTACAACCACATCAGTCACAGACCTTGTAGGCACCATGGCCATTCAACAGCCTATGGTACAACCCACAGTGGGGCCCCGCTGGTCTCTTAGATTGCAAGGGAGGAAGCCCTCATCTAATATTATAACTCAAGACCAGTACAATTTCATATACATGAAAATACAAGCTAGCCTAGCTGTGGACCGAGCTGAAATGGAAGCTAAGAAGCAATACGAACTTTTCTATAGGGGAGGACAAGAGTTCATTCCTTCCCTGTACGATATCATCCCTATTCCAGAGCCTTACTCTGAGCTCATCTCACAACTCCTCCTGCAAAGGAGCCAGTCTCTAGACCAGCCTATAGTAAATCCTCAACCAGAAGAGGAGGATGACTTCGCAGCCCAATCTAAGCATGAAGATTCGTACCATACTCTTAGTCCACAAACCTATGTCAACCCATTGTTTCATCCAGCCACAGGGAAAATTACATCCCTTCAACCATTTAGATTCACCCAAGCACAAATACCTCAACAAGAATCATCCGCACTTGTTCATATTCCTCCTGCAACCGACCCGCAACTCAATACACTTCCTCTTGCTATTCTCCTTGTAGGCATGCATCAAAATGCTTTTACAAGCTATGTTCCTTCTCAGTTGGGCACACTAAAAAACCTATCTCTGCTCTACTTGTGGAAAAACAACATGATAGGCACCATTCCCCCATCTTTAGGGAACTACAACAATCTTCATAAACTTATATTTGATGAAAATCAGCTAACGAGAGTCATTCCTCTGCAGCTTGGAAGGTTGCTGCTAAATTTTTTCAATGTAATCTCCAATTGTCTTGTAAATGATGGCTATGCCAAAATTTATATTTAATTTTCTCTTTTAAATTCCTCCAGCTTAAATGTTTTGGATGTTGCTAGAAGGGTTCCCACTCAACCTATCAATACTACTTTTGAATGGGACCTTTATATGTGGTCCAATTCCTTGGAAGGCCTTGGCAAGCCTAGAAAACTTGATAAGTCTTGATTTGTCTGAGAACAAGCTCTCAGGTCATATTTCTAGGTCGATGGGAGAAATCAAGAAAATTTAGAGAATTTCTCTAGGGAACAAAAAATTGCAAGGCAACATACCCTCCAAAATTAGGAGGCTTACCTCTACTCTGTATGAGCTTTCAATACAAAATAACTACTTGTTGGGGGGAATTCTTGATGCAATTGGTAACCTAAAAACCCAAGACATTTAGTCATGGTTCATAATAACCTTGCCAAGTACCATTCCTTCTAGGTTAGGATAATGTAATAATTTAGAGCTTTTGGACCTCTCTTCAAATAAGTTCGATGGCTCCATCCCACTGAAAGTGGCAAATCTCTACAACATTTAAATCTACTTCAATTTGTCACACAATTCCTTGCATTAAAGATTGCTAGTAGAAATTGGTAAGATGATTCACACTAAAGCCATAAATGTTTCAACAAATAAAATTAGTGACACTATTCCATCTGATCTTGGAGGTTGCAACAACCTGCAACATCTGAATTTATCATTTAATGAGTTTGAAGGATTAATTCCAAGGTCTTTGAGCCAGTAGAAAAACCTTATGCCATGAACATGTTGATGTCCACACTCCCATGCTCTCATGGGGTCATGCTTATCAATGTCTCTATTTCTCTCTGTCAATAACCACAGTAAAAATCATGCGAGTAGTGGGCATTTGAACTACTGGGTGGTGGCCATTCATGGTGGAAGTTACAATCATTAGTGGTGAATGTTACAAGTAGAACATGGTGGCAATTACTTCATGGTTGTTATGTGCATTCGTGGTGGAGGATGTGGGCATTAATGGTAGGCATTACGAGCTTGCATCACAGTTCTATAAAATGGCAGCAAAGGTAGTCTTCAAAAGGGGGGTTTCCCTACACATACAGGAGGCACCCTAGGGAATAGTCTCCTAAAATCAATTTTCTTTCCCAGTGTTGGTGTGACCAAAATTTGTGCATCAATGCCTTTTGGCACTAGAAAGAGGGCCATCTCTCTTACCTTTATTATCCCATTTTCTAAAATATTTATTTTTTTGTCCTTTTCCAATCCCTATTTTGTTTCCCAAAAATTTCATTTTTCTAATTTCAAACATATTTTATTTAAAATTTCTATTTTTAGCCATTATTTTCAAAAAAGCTTTTTACAGAATTTTCAAGCCCTTTATTTCCTGTTCTCAAAACTTTATTTCCTTAAAAATTTTGGGTCTGATCACCCATTTTTCTTTAATCCCTTTTTTAAAAAAACAAAAATCCCTTGTTTCTCAGTCCCATTTTTGAATTTTTGTTTTGGCGGTCCTTACCTTGGTCCTAGAATAGGTAAGGTGGTTTTATTTAGTTATGCAATTTTAAATCTATTTTTTCTAAAATTTTGCATTTTACTATTTCCTTTTTAATTTTATAAGTATTGCAATTTTATACATTTATTTTTCTTTTCAAAAAAATATAGCATATTTTAGGATTTTTTTTAACAAAAAAATTATTATTTTAGTATTTTCTTTTCTTTTTATGCAATTTTATAGTTTCATTCTAACAATTATATTTTATAGTTTTGTTTTATGAGTGAACTTTGCTTTGCTTCTAACCAACCATGTCTTCACATCAAGGAATTTTCCAAGTTTTATTCCTAAGAGAACTCGAACTAGGATGGTAGCTAATCAACCCCCAACTCCCTTCATTAGCAACCCCTTCAACTTCACTAATTATCACAATATCCCAAAATCACTTCAAAATATAAATTTATTTTTCAATCCCACAAACATTACTAGCAATGCCCTCCAACATAGACAATGGTTTGAACGCTTACTTGAGATCCACAACATTGTCCAAAATGATGTGGCATGTAGAGTATTTGTGACAACTTTCAGGAGTAAGGCCACTGAATGGTTCTTAATGCTCCCCAATGCTTCCAATGACTCATGGCAGGAGTTCAAAAATAAGTTTTTGATCCAATTTGACAAATTCACTAGCCCTTCCATAGCATCAAGTAACTTCACAAGCTTAAGAAACCTACCTGGGGAGAACGTCTGGGATTACAACCTAAGATTCCTTCACTAGCTAGCCTATGTGCCAAGTGATATGTGTCCACAACCCAATGGCATCCTCAACTTTTACCTTTCTACCATTGATCCATTCTTTGCCTATGCCATCAAATTTGATTCAAACATAATGAAAATACAGGGAGTAATGGCTAAAGCCATGGAGCTAGAAAAAATTACCCTTATAAACAACATTCAAACCCAGTTTGGGATGATAAGCATTAGTAATCCCATGCAATCTAATCCTCTACCTCTACCAACTTTCTCAATGGCCAATACTATGTTCCAAACTCCCATTCCCCTTCAAATGACTCAACCTACAAACAACTACTTTCAAGATCCCACATCTTCTTCATTCCTATCACCTAACACTTGTTTGAATGATGATCAATCAAATACCTTAATCCAATAAATCATAAACCCACATGGGATATCCAACCCTACTAAACCCTCAACTCAAACTCAAGATCAAATGATCCATATATTAACTTCACTTCAAAAACTTTCCAACGAAGTAGTTGAACTAGAGCGGAATAACAAGAAGGATCTTATACAACCAAAAAAGCCAAGTTCATCAGCCGATGATAATTATTGCCACCTCCATAACTCGATGCAACATTCTAAGGGGACTTATCCCCAATTCTTGGCATTATATGGCGATCACATCCAAGGTCAAAAAAATGGAAAACCTCCTATTATGGTCCTTAATGTACCTCATGAAACAAAAAATGAAGAGGTTTTTTCATTGGAGCAAGTTATGGTAAGTGATGAGTTGTGATATCACGTACGTGATATCACATCCATGATATCGCATCCACCCATGCAATATCGTGTACGTGATATCACAGCCCACCGCAATGTCTATAAATAAGAGGCAACTTTCCCTATTTTAGATATCTAGACTTAGACCCTTAGCCAAACTATAGTAGTTTTACCATTTCAGAGTTAGAATAATTTCCATGTGCCTGCAATAGGAGTCTTAAAGTGAACAGATCTTTATTCGAGAAAATTGTACCTAAGCACACATTTGTGTACGGAAATAAAGATGAAATTTCTGATAAACCTTGAAACATGTTAACTAAGCTAAATAGGATTTAATTATTGTTAAATATTTAAATGCTTTCCTAGATAAGTAATTTCTCTCAACCCTTGACTCTCCTAGTTAAGTGCACTCAGTACAACTACTTTGAGCACATGTGTAATGCTTGGTAACCTTGTAACAAGTAGCATTTGGTAATCCCAATAGCATTGCATTCATTTAGGGTGTGTGCGACAAGTGGGAATGGATTCTGGTGCTAGGATAATTAGAACTTAGTTACTGAATAGTTAATGAAAGATAGTCATTTAGTTCTCTTCACCTTCCCGGCTTAGCATAGGACATTAAAAAGATAAAAGATATAAAAATCATATACCTCAAGCTTACTTAACCATATGACCATGATAATACAAGTAAGTTTGGGAAGACATCGATTGATTAACCTTAAGTATTCCATTAAGGCGTGTAAGCATTTAGTCCTTAGAGTTTGATCAGATTAGGCGTGAGATGCTCGTATTTTTATGGTTGAGTGTAGGGGTACCTCGCCACTCATCATTGGTGTTGTTGCCAAGGACTTAGTTGTTTGTGCGCTACGTAGAACATAGGAAATCATTCACATCGTTGGGACACTAGAACGAACCCTTAGGATTGATCAAAAATAAAAATTAGACAATGGTAAATAGCACACTAAACAAGACAAAAATGTCTTCTTCTTTGCACAAAAGCATTTCACCGCTTAGGACCAACACTAGAGACAGTCAGCGGCACAACATACATAACCAAGATCTGCCAGTTCCTCAACAATTCCATGTGGTATATATTCATCATGATGAATATGTACCCGACTTTACCTTTATTCTCCATCAAGACGAACAACTGCGTTGGAGAGACTTGGAGGGTAACATAGTATTGCCCCCAGACCGAGTAGTCCCCAACATGCTCCTTCATGCTCTCGCACGAATAGGCATGTCACAGTTATATGTAGAGTACGTTACATGTGATTATGACACAAGGAACTACCATTCCACAGAAGCACAACATGAAAGGGACTTGTGACAGGAGAGATACTATACATCGTTGAAGGGCAAAGGACCACATAACGCTCCACCCGTCTTAAGGGAAATTAAGAGTGGTGAACCTATTTCAATAGGTTCTTCACAAAATGATGTTCCTCCTCCTAATGATGGTGAGGAGGTGGTATATTAAAACCTTCACTCTACGATTCACAACCCTAGTTCTGAATCCCATGAAGACCAAGTGTTCAATGAGGGAACACAAACACATGATAAGGGTGGGTAGTATGATTATAATCACGATCAAGGCCAAGACCACTTAAGAGAAGGTACAAAACATTATCATGGCAATGGTTCTCCTTCCTCTTTAACTTCATCATCACATTCACCCTCTTCTTCTGTATCAGGATGCAATCATAGGGAACCTAACTGTGAGGATAAGGGTAAACAAAGTGAAAAACCTTGACAAGAGAGTTGAGAATGAAGACAAGGGCATTCTAGAGAATCACAGCATAGAAGAAAGGAAAGCAGGGAACTACGTAGACATCACAAACACTATAAACAAAATGACCATAGAAAACACCTACTTGCAACCTGAAGCATGTTAAACATCACGGAGGCTATAAGAATACCCACAAGGAACCAAAAAGATAGCAAGATCAAGAGACTAGACATGAATAACATCCCACGATTTGAGGGGGGATACAATGCTGATCCTCAGAACCACTTACAAGCATTTCATGATGCATGTGCCTTGTAGAACATTGAGAACTAGTGGCAAAAATTAAAGTTGTTCCCAAGGACACTAACGACAGAAGCGAAAAGCTGGTACCGGTCCTTAGAATCGAAATCCATTAGAAGGTGGAGTATGATGCTAGAACTATTTAATGATAAATATCAAATGTACTCTTGAGTGTCCAACCTGCAAAAGAAAATCCAAGGATGGAAGCAGGGAAATCACTAACCCTTGGATGCTACCATGAACTGTTATTATGCACTGTTACATTATTGCCCGGGCCATGGTTACGCACAACAAGATCAACTATGCCATCTCGTAGATGGGCTTAGGCATGAAACTAGGAGAACCCTTGGAACATATGCCCAAGGGAGATTATTAGAGCTTAGGTCCCATCAGGTTCATAGATCGTTAGAGCAAGTAGCCAAGGAAGAGGGGGAGCTACATAAGAGAGAAAGTGCGGAAGAGTACAACCACAATCCTTCCCTCCGAAAAAGGGGAGTGAGATTCTGTGAGGAGGAGGAAGAGTCACCACTTGAAGAGATGGTGAATAGTAAAACCTTATCGCTCCAAAAATTAACAATAGAGGTGTCAGTGAAGGTAGACCAAATGTGGGACTCCTTAGATAGTAGATTTGAAACTGTTCTCAAAATCGTAGAGGAGTCTAAGGAGCGAGGTAGTAACTACGATAAAAAAAGAGGGATTTGGACCATGCACGTAACAAAGGTAAGGGTAAAATGGCCATCACCAAAGAGGTTGTGGATTCTGATATGGCCAATGATGGTGGATGTGAGATATGCCAATACGACCATCCTAAGGGATGTTGCCCAGTAATTTCACATCTACAACAGTCTAGGGTGTATGCACTCAACCCAAGACTTAACAAACGACAAACACCCCGATGGTTACCTTATCCCCAAGATCATCCAAGGCAGTTCCACCAACCTTTAAAGTATTACCCAAGTGAAACTCCACCACAACCTATTGAGCAACACTAGTAATGGCAATACCCACAGTCATGGGGGATGCCACCACCAAGGCAATAATACCCTTACTGGCAATCGAATCCATATGGCCATTACATGTAGCAGCCAATCTCTCCACGTGACTCTGCCTATCACGTGACCCCGCAACGTCACTACCAAGCTCAAGAGTATTATAGGACTCCTTCTCTTGGGAGAGACAACACACAAACATACCATCCTCCAAACCCATCCACAACTCTCACGCTGATAGCTCCATTACCACCCGCTCCAGCAATGCAAGGGAAACTCCCCACTCAACCATAGCAACATAATGCTCCAAGAGATGTGAACCTTCAACTTGCTACTAGTTTTGACAATCATACAAAGAGAAGATCTTTCTTCAAAACAAATAGTCCAACCAAGCTCTCACAACCACAAGCGGTTGAGCCTTTGAACGCTTCTCCATCAAATAAGGCTTCGGACCTCCCTTCAAATCAAAAATAGAGCTCAATGCACATGGTTGTGTTAACGCATGTTGTCATTGACTGGATTAAGGTGGGCCACCTTCCCAGGAAATTCTTTGATCTGGGAAGTCCTCTAATCTATCTCCAAGTCACTCGCAATGAACCTCGTAAAGCTCTTCTGGACTAAAGTTCCGAAGTTAACTTAATATCACAAGAGATGTATAAAGCCTGGAACTTGCCTCCACTAAAGAAGAGTAATATTCTCTTAGACCTAGTTGACCAGTCCATCATTATTCCCTTGAGATTGGTGGAGGACATCGTTACCATTATGTGTGGGTAGTCATACCCAGCTAATTTCCTAGTAATACAAGTAACCAATGACAAAGAGAACTTCCCAATAATAATGGGGAGGGCATGGCTAAGTACCATAAATGCATGCCTTGGAATCTATGATATTTCCCTAGAAATATCTAAGGAAAACACTTTTGGAAAGATCAAGAAGAAGAAAGTTCCATGTGTAATGACCTAAATTATCGGTGTAAGGTTGGAAGGGAAATAGACACCGAGAGATCATCGGGCAGCCACAGCTGACCCTGCCTTCACCCGAGGACAAACAAGAAAAGTAAACGAAGGTAGAGTGCCTTGGAGGGTTTGCACGCAAATCAACCAAGGACTTCCCTGAGCATAAGCTACAACTAGCATTGGGGTTATTGTAAACGATGTCTTAGAACATCTAAATGCATGTAAAATGTAAACATGAGTCGTAAGACGTAAGAACGTGAGGTGTAAAAAAACGTAAACTATAAACTAAATGTAAACTGAATGTAAGAAGAAATGTAAGCAGAACGTAAAACAGAAAATGGAAATAATGTTTGGTTGGCAAAACATAAATGATCTATTGCGTAGAAAGGATGTGCATCGGTAAAAGCATAGCTGCGTGTAGATGGCAGGTCGAATGCCTAGCCCCAAGGTGATGTAATGTGATGATGAGATGATGTGATGTGGTGAATGTGAGAAATTCTTGGATGCCAACAGTCAGGTGTGTCTAGCATCCAAGGATTGCAGGTTCTGTCCTCTCTCAGAATTGCCAATCTCTCCAATTTTGCCTCCCCCATTTTTGTGAATTGACAAGGTATTTATAGGGTTGGGCCAGGCTCGGGCACAAAATTCAAGAATGAAATCAACAACTGGGAGATGAGAGGAAAGCAGATCTAGTGACATGTATCCAATGGATAGTTGCGCATGAGTTGGATGTCTGTTGGCGAGAGTTGGATTTGTGTCAGATAGTTGTGCATGAGTTGGATGTGTGTTGGCAAGCTACATTCTTGACCAGGTACATTGCATTTTACAATTCATGGGTTATTCAAGCCCATGAAAGTACATTTAATTTAGACCGTGGAGGCCTGACATGCCCACAAATGGGATTTACAATGAAATGTACAACAAGAGAAATTTGACTACCCAGCGTGACCTGTAATGTGACCTCAAAAACTTGTAATTTTGAGCTCAAATCTGGAATTTCCAAAGGCAGGGTCCCATAGTATCAATAGTAGACCTTTAGGATGACTTGCACCCTTGAATTCAAGTCATTTTGGCTTAGTTGTGAGGCTCTAAAATTTGGTGACGGTGATCCTTACGCTGTGCATCGTCTGAAAACGTAACCCTAGCGCCACCAAGTCAAAATGGCATATTTGAGGCCCAAATCTTGGTTTTCTGGAGGTTGGGAGCTGCTGGGGACCTTGGTGAAGGTCATGGGGGGTCCTTGTGCTCAATTTTGGCCTATTTTAACTCAATTTTAGGGCTCCAAAAGTTGGTGACGCTGATCCTTACGCTGTGCAGCGTCTAAAAAAGTAACTAAAGTGTACTTAGCCAAAACCAAACATTTTGAACCCAAAACTTTTGATTCTAGATGCTGGAAGTTAGTGCAATCACTTTTGGGCCTCGGGGGAACCTTTCTTGTTGAACCATGGGCCTTGGGGGCTGTTTTGGAGGCCTCCAAGTTTGGTCATGTTGTACTCATGTTGGGTAGTAGCATGACTTCACTTGATTCTTGTCTAAAAGTGCTAGGCCAAAATTAGTGGTGTTTCACCATGCATAACATACAGTGATATAGAGGGTGATGGCGTACAAGAATGTTCATCATTACCTACATGCAATCGGTGTGCCTAGGAAGTTAACATACAAAAGTGCTTGTATGTAGCAACCACACAACAAAAAGACACCCAATGGTTGATAGCTAATCAAGAGAGAAACTCACCAATGTGCATGGGACTAACTAGGGGACCAACTTGCACCCACGTAGAAGGCATAGATGCACTGGAGCAAGATTGTCGTTGACTTCCAAACCTTACCTTGAAAACATCAATTAGGGGAAGTTGGAAAATCTTAAAAAATTCAAACAAATACTTCGATAAGAGAATACTACTTAGTGTGCAATAGACCAAACCTTACCATGAATCTAGAATGGTTAATGCACATAACACATCGGAGAAATGATGACCTTGCTCATTATTTCGGATCTATTCCTTCCAACTTAGTCATGGGGAAGATGGCCACCTATGCTGATCAATTGAGGCCCTTAGTTCCTTTTTAAGTTTTTGTTTTACACATTTTTGTTTTGCAACATCATTCATACCTTTTCATTTATTTGTGTGTTTTCTTATTTTGTTAAGTTTGTCACCTAATAAGTGCTTCTGAAGATGGTATGAACTATATTCTATTGGTTGCTAATGTTTGGTTTTTACCTTTGAGTTATGATGTTGATACTAAGGTATGGTTCTTTTGATATAACAGGCAATGAGTCCACATCACCCATGCTTCCATGATTTTCTATGGTCTCTCTTAGCTTAGAACTATACAGTCCCTTTTCTTAAATAATAAGAACTATCAACGAATTGGTGACTAGGCATTTCTCAAACTAAGGAAGGACTCAAGGATTGAAAAGGGTGTGACTTGAAGGGGACTTGAAGCATTTTTGTTGGCCATTCTCTTAGGGACTTGGATGTTTCCTTCTTGAGTTTTCCTTACCATTCTAACGTTGTTCCATTATCGGGAAGCTGAGCTAATAGAAATAATAAGCCTTTGCATGGTGTGATTCTCACGCAAAAAAAAAAAAAAAAGAGTGAAAAGTGAGAATTCAAAACACACACCTTAGACAAAATAATCACTTGGGCTACAAGCATTGGTTATGGAACTAAACAAACATGTTCTCTCTAACTAAGGTCCTTTCTTGCTTCCTATGTTCTCCTTTCTCATTTCGTTGAAATGGTGGTGACTCTTGGAGAGAGGAATTCTTGTTACTTCAAGTGGATGTATTGGCCAATTGTATTAATGTGAAGTCACTCGATGTGGATTGTTTGAGGTTGGATTTGGAATGAGATATACTAAGTTACATTAACCATTAACACACAAGGGTTTGTACACCACCTTGTTCTTGAGACTCCATTCCATTCTCTTCTTTCCATCATTCTTTCTCCATTGTTTACCTCATTGTCGATTGTATTAGTAGTCTATATTTTGGTTGATGCATTATTTTATTTTTGGTAAACTCTTGTGGTTAAGACTTTAACTCTTGCTTCCAAATGACATTTCTAGAGCCTACAGACTCTTTGAATGTGGGAATGTTAGGGCATTACTGGCATGAGCCTGCTTTGGGGAGGACCCACTCGCATTCCTATTTGGTGCATCAATTAATTTCGTTCCCTTAAACATTTTTGCAATCAACATTTATGTTTTTCATTTCCATCTCTAACATCCATTTCATTAGTGTTTCAATTGTCTCTTTTTCTCCATTTTTCTTATTCCTTATCTTTTTCCATTCTCTCACTACTGGAGGTTCGCTCTCAGTCATGGGGGTCCTAGTCCAATTTTTTCTATTTTCTCCTAACCCCTACACCTTGGGTAGTCACTAGTATTATATCTCTAGAATCCACATCAGCCATATCACAACTCAACCAATGGACCTTACACTTAGGCAAGGTATCAACTTCATTGTGATTCATTTACTCTTACTAATACAAGGCTTTGTTGTATCTACAGATGACAATCATACACCAACGAATTAGATCTAGAGGGAACACTTGGAATGGACTAGTGCTGGAGCAGTTATGCAAGGAACAAGATCAATGGCGCAATTATGGATAGACAACGGAAGGCACAATCTTGGCGTCGGCAGCAACAGACTTCACATTCTCTCTCTCTCTCTCTTTCTCTCTCTCTCTCACTCTCAGCTACCAAATAAGGCTAGATGTCAAATATGTATAGTGTTCACTCTTGTTGTCATGAACACTAATATTTTCATGTGTTGTAATGATGATCCATTCACATGTCACCCCATTCACCATTAGTATCATTCAAGTCAATGATCCCGTACCTTTCCAATATTTTGTAAGGAACACGAGGACGATTTTTCATTCAGTCATGGGGGTATGATGAGCCATGATATCGCATCCACTCATGCGATATCGCATATGCAATATTACAGCCCACCACAATGTCTATAAATAAGAGGTAGCTTTCCCTATTTTAGGTATCTAAACTTAGACCCTTAGCCAAACTATAGTAGTTTTACCATTCCAGAGTTAGAATAATCTCCATGTATCTGTAGTAGGAGTCTTAAAGTGAATGAATCTTTATTTGAGCAAATTGTACCTAAGCACACATTTGTGTACGAAAATAAAGATGAACTTTCTCCTAGTTAAGTGCACTCCATACGACTGCTTCGAGCACGTGTGTAACACTTGGTAACCCAGTAACGAGTAGCACTTGGTAATCCCAACAGCGTTGCACTGGTTTAGGGTGTGTGTGGCAAGTGGGAACAAATGCTGGTGCTAGGATAATTAGAACTTAGTTAGTGAATAATTAATGAAAGTTAGTCATTTAGTTCTCTTCACCTTCCCCTCTTAGCATAGGACATTAAAAAGATAAAAGATATAAAAATCATATACCTCAAGCTTACTTAACCATACAACTGTGACAATACAAGTAAGTTTGGGAAGACATCAATTGATTAATCTTAAGTGTTCCATTAACGCGCGTAAGCACTTAGTCCCTGGAGTTCAACCGAATCATGCATGAGATGCTCATATTCATATGGTTGAGTGTAGAGGTACCTCGCCACTCATGAGTAAGCAACCCCAACCCACATAATGCTCACTACCGTGGACTTAGTGACATCATGAACAACACACAGCAACAAACTAGGACTAATCCTTATACTCCTCCAAACATAAGAGCTCCTAGTCAAAGTAACATAAATACTCAAATTGAGTCATCCCAAACAAACACCCCACAATGACCAAATCCACCTTCTATACTTAGAAGAACTCCACCTCAACAAGAAGTCAAAGATGTACCTAAGACTTACGATGTAGTTGAGGATTTGAAGACAATTAAATCTAACATCTCCATGTATGACCTTTTACAATTTAATGAAATGAAAGAGGTATTTCAAGAGATAGTTCGTAAACTAGAAACTAATAAAGAAAAATCGACAACCGCTAAAAAGAAAGTTCACTTCACAAAAATTCCTAACACCTTATCAGTACAAAATGTAAATAATTCTATGATGAGTAGGAAAGAACAACCTCCTTTTCTAAAAACTCTAATTATTTTAAGAAACAATGTTCACAATTATTTGATGGATTCTGGAGTAACTCTTAATATCATGCCACTTGAGGTATGTAAGACTTTAGGAGCACAAATGATATCACAAATGAAAAATGTGATTCAACTCGATGGGTCCAATGTACCTATAGTAGGGTCATTAAAAGGAGTGAAAGTGAAACTTAAACAATACCCTACATTCACATGTTACACAGATATCCTGCTAGTTGACATGTCACCTACCTATGGTGTGGTCCTATCTAGAACTTTTTCAGCCAAGTTTGGGGGCTTCTTTAGGTCAGATTTCTTAGAGTTATTAATCCCTATCAAAGGAAAATCTGAATACATGACTATACCTCAAGAACCCTTCTATAAACAAGTAGTTACATCCTTAGTAAAACACCCTAAATTTTTAAGTCATTCTTGCTTCACCGGGTCTTTAAAATTCAAGCAGTGTCATGACACTTCGACAAGAAATGGATGCTCTGAGTTTAGACTATCCAGTTTGGCAAGTTTTCTATGCCCAATGTTGACAGGCTCAACGGACTCTCTAGCCTGTCCACCTGGGTAGCTCATCCAGTTGATAGCCTACTCAGAAGCGATGCGTGGAGCTATCGATGGTGCTTAGGATGCATGAAATAGTTTGGCAAGTTTTCTAGCTAAGAAGTTTGCTACACTACACTACGCTATGTAACGTAGCAAGCTTCGAGAGACAGTTATTCAGGCAATCAACTACGAACTGTTGCATGTCAGACTGCTACACTATGCTACGCTACACAACGTAGCATAGCGTAGCAAGAGCAATCTAAGAGGGCTTAGCTTACTTAGTAATCTCAATTACACTCAGTTAGTATCTTTGGCCTTCAAAAATAGTTTCTTCACTTAACCTCAAGCCCTTCAGCAAAGCTCCTCTCACTAGAAAAGTAGCATATCAAGCAAAAATCAAGTTATAATGTCTGCTACGTAGCGTAGCACAGCATAGCAATGATGCAAGAACAGCAAAAGGCATCTCCAAAATGCAGAATTAACAAGTTCAAAAGTTTCACCTCGCAGATGACAAATGTTGCAGATTGTCAACGTGATCATCAAAGAGAGAAGGTTGTAAATTGTAGTTAAGGCCAGCTGCTACGCTGTGCTACACTACGTAGCATAGCATAGCATAGCAAAGATTTAGCCTATACATTTCAAAGACTTCCAGCACATGCAATCAACTCTAAAGCAAATTTCTTCTTCAAACTAGTGGCTACGCTATACTACACTACATAGCATAGCACGATGTAGCAAATAGCTATGCTACGCCAACATGCTATGCTCCATAGCGTAGCATAGTGTAGCATGCAACTACGCTACGCCAACATGCTACGCTACACAACATAGCACAGGGTAGCAAGCGGCTACGCTACGCAAACATGCTACGTTCCACAGCATAGCGTAGTAGGCAACAACGCTACATCAATTTGCTTCACTCTTTGTTTGGATCATTGACACACATCTTCAGTTTCAACAACGTGATTGTAGTGTGGCATGCTCGTCCATCAATCAGCTTTGCATGACCATGTGGCATGGACACATCAACACCTTGTGGGCCCAGGACATGTGGCATCTAAACCGCATCATTCACATGCTCTTAGACCTATAAATACCTCGACGAGCAATGCTCAAAGGCTTGAAAAACTTAAAGGTTAACATTTTGGGCATTTTTAAGCATTGTTGGCATTGGTTGGTAAACCAGCAATTTAAAGGGAATTATTGAACGATTGGCAAGTTTAGTAAACATTTGTCTTGGCAAAGATTAAATTGGCAATCTTGAGTATTGTAAACATTCCTGAGTTGACAAAGCCAAATAGTGCACATTCCCATCTGGCATTCTATTAGCTCTTTCTTGATGCCTTTGTAGCATTTTGCATTGTTAGCTCTTGGATCCGCATTCAAGCATACAGTTGGCCTGCTTTGAACTTCTTTGGTTACTTTTGGGATCTCTGTGTGCCCCTGCGTCACGTAACCAATTGTATCCACCTTAGCAAAGTAAAATCGTAATCTTGAAGCGATGCATTTCCTAACTCTAGTTTACTTTATTCTTCTGCTTATCATCATGTCTTACATTGTTTTTGCTTCCTTGCATATAATAATCATTATTTTTATGCAAATAAACATTTTTTTCAATTCACACATTTGCAAAAGGTTATAGTAACACCAATTAAGTCCTTTTCTGATCGACTAGACCATTCAAGGCACCCCATTTTTATTTATCCAGCACAGCCCTCACACGGATCTAGGGTTAAGACTATCTAATCGATGACCTCTCGGTATTTTTTAGCCACCGATGTTTTCGGTCATTACAATTTTCTAGCACTAGAAGGAGGGACTTTTGGTGCCTTTTCTGTATTTCATGGTAGTCTTGTATGCATTCTGCACCCCAACATGCACTAACGTAAACTTGACACCCTTTGTGGTTTTTTATGCATCGTGTGATGTAGATTAGTTGCTTTGACGATTCTTCCGAAACCCTGCAGGACATAAAGCATCCGATCACCATTTGACCCACTTATTTCATGGTAGTCTTGCATGTGTTCTATACCCTGACATGCATTAGCATAAACTTGATACCCTTTGGTGGTTTTTTACGCATCGTGTGATACAGATAGGTCACTTCAACAATTCTTTCAAAGTCCTGCAACACATAAAGCTTTTGATCGCTTTCTGATCTCCTCATCTTTTTTGTTTGCAAACCCATCTAGCTTTACCATAATGGCTTCTTCAAGCACCGTTGCTAACACCTCTAACGTTGAGGTTCGCCTCACGGTTCAAGGCATCACAGGTGTCGAACAACCACTCAACCAGGTTCTAGGGTCGCCTAGATCGCTTAGGATCCAAAACTGGGGGCCTGAGGATTTGTCCCAACAATATGAGCAATACAACTTCCTCTATACTAAGGTGCAGGTAAATCTGACCTTAGATATGCAAGAGCTCAAAGAGAAGCATAGCTTTGAGTTCACCTATTGCAATGGTAAGGAATTTATTTCAATTCCCAGTGTTTCTATCCCTCTAATGCAAAACATCAATGTCTTATAGATCAGCTGATCCAGGCGACTAGGTCTAGGGAGTTGTACGATACAACGTTCCACCACGATGAAGCTTTCTAGGATGGGCAAGAGGAACTGGATTCCCAATCCGAGGGTGGAGATTAGGTTAACCCTACCACCATCCTTCCTGCCTCATCTTTCTGGACAAGCCCACTTTTCACTGCTCCTCCTTTTATGATCACAACTGCATCACTACAATCCACAATTCTGCCAGCAATGGGTAGCCATACCATTCCTTCTAAGCATCAACACACCCACACCCTTATCTCAACCCCGATCACTACTCCTCTGATGACTTTCCACCAATCCTTTTTTTCTTCGCAACATATGCCAATTACGGCTACCCTACCACACATTCACACAATACCTACCTCACAATTGCGTGTAGCTTTTACCTCTATTCCTGCGTTTACACCTGTTCCACAACCAGCCGCCGGCCCATGCCCATCCATGTGGTGGACCCCATTTACTTCTCCTCTTGCTATGCTACCATCATAGATGTCTCGTTATGCTGGCCATCAGACCTACCAAGCCTCATAGATGGTACATCCCAGTGCAGGACTATCGTCTATTCCACCGACAGCATAAGCAATCCATCCCTTAGCACAATCTACAGCTGCTGTTCCAACAGCACCACCTGTTGGGTGGTGGACAGCACCAATAGCATAGTTCACAGGGGCCACCCCAACGGCACCATCAATGGGTCACATTGCCACCCCAACTACTCCACAAATGGGAGCTTCCCAAGCAGTTCCCCAAACATCTACATCATCTTCAGGTCTAGACCAAGCATTCCAACTTATCCAGAACCATACTAAGAAAATAAAATGGCTCAAGGCTATCGGGTCTGACATGGTGCAAGTCATGGACTTCTACCAAGACGATCCCATAAACCCGATAGTCCCTGCACTAACGTTACCCCTAGGGATGTCACTCCCACATTTCACGAAGTACAATGGGGAGTGGGACCCCAATGCACATCTTGTTACATTTAGGTCTGAATCCCTTCTTCTACAACAATGTTCACACATGATCATCCATGTCTTTGTTATGTCTCTGACCGGAAAAGCCTTAGACTAGTACTGTGCATTACCACGCTCCTCCATAGCAATCCTAGAGGAGCTTTTGACCCAGTTCATGACATGTTTCAAATACAACTTGAAACCAAAAATCATGCTAGATCAATTGATGAGCGTGAAACAAGATCCGCTAGAGTTAGTCCAGAAGTTCATCCACCACTAAAGTGCAACCCTTAATGAAATCTGCGAGCCTATCATGAAGGCCCACTTGCTGGCCATCTTTAAGGATGCAGTAAATGAGTTTATTAAGTCTAAGCTATACTCTCTTGCTTCGCGCACTCTCAGTCATGTGTTCACCTAGACTAAGAGCATATAGGATGCGGCCGAGGCAAGCAAAGAGCTAGCCTACGTTGCATGTAAGAATACCTTTACAAAGAAGGATAAGGGTAAGGCTACAACACCCACATTTGCTGCTATGGCAAATGAGGCCAAACCCAAACCTAACAACAAAAATAACAAGAACAACAAGAAACCAGCAACACCTGCTGCTAACCCTGCACCCAAACAGGGCAATGCATCGCAACCCTCTACATTCGCACCTGAGACATCTACATCACCCAAATTGAACTTTCAGTGCAAATATCGCTCGAAGTATACCCCACTACCTATCAAGCTTTTAGATCTCCTGAAGCAACTACTAGCAATGGGGTATATCCAACACAAGCAGATGTCAGAAGAGGAAGCAAAGAGACATCAGCGATACTGCGAGCTCCTCAAGAACCCCTCTTTGGCTTTCCCAATGAGCCCACAATTCTTAAGGGATTCAAGCTAGAATGGTTTTGTGACTACCATCAACAGTGTGAGACAACAAAAATTATTGTATGGCATTGAAAGACGATATCCAAAGGATGATCAATCAAGGGAAACTAGTGCTAGACGAAAGCAATCAAGTACGCCCTGAGAATCAATCTCTGCACTTCTACACTGATCCTCTCAATGCCAACAACTTCAGTTACATCATCAATACCATCGGCATTGACAATAATCCTAAACCTTCCCAGTAGCTGTTTGTAGTTCGTGTGCCTCAATGCAGTGCACCGACACCATCGGCGGCTAATCAAAGTCCGTAGCAATCTTTTGTTTTGAGAGTCCCTCCCCGCATATCCACCCCCGTACCACCTGTTAACAAAACCACACCACCACCGTGTACTCTACCACCATTAGCACCATATGTTATTAGGGGGCCAAGATGCACAATAGCCCCCACCCCGCATAAGACAGCCTCACAACCTTCTCATCCTAAAAAACGAGAAGTGCGCTTTGCAAGTGAGATGTCAAGGGAAAGTATTGCCCCAAGTAATTGTAAGCCTGTGTCCTCACCCCCTTCATCTACACCCTCATCACCCAAAAGGAATGTTGCTACACCTACACAGTCCTTGCCACCTCATCCAAATAGGCCTGAAACTCTCCCTCCTCAGGAAATTCATCTTCTAGGATGAATGGAAGAGGAGAAAGGTAGTAAACTGGAAAGTCACCAAGACCTTTTGAGTTCCTTCACCCAAGTCAAGCAAGCTATAAAACAGAAAAAACTACGTTGAGCCTGTATAACCTAATTATGACATCTACAACACACCGTGGGGCTTTGGTCCGCATGTTAATGGCAATCCCGATTGATGAGAACATGCCAACAGAAGAGAAGGCGATCCATTTGATCATGCTTCCTTTTGTTCCTGCAAAGACAAAGCCATTCCAATTGAATTTTTGTGATAATTCCATTAGGGAAGACCCTGAAAAGGGTCAAGTGACTACAACACCTCTCTTCATCACAATCTGGGTTGGCCAACACAAGGTCCAAAGGGTGCATGTTGATGATGGAGCTGCCACAAATGTCATCCCTTTCCCTATTGTGGACAAGCTAGGTTTGTTCAACTAGATCAGGCCCACAACAACATCATGCTTAAAGTTATTCAATGGGGCATGAGTCATGATAAAGGGCATTGAAACACCACAAAAAATTTTGGCTAACACTGGAAGACAGAAATTAAGCTAAGTCATGTTGGTCCTTAGCATGAACAAGCTTCAAAGCCTCAAAATAGCATCAAACAAAGTCAAAGCAAGAAATTGAGAGTTCCCTGGGACCCACAGAATACTACAATTACATCTGGCATCAAACTTGGCAAATTTTGAGCTCAAAATACTTGGTTTTCACTAAGTATGCATCCTGTACGCTGGCCTACACATGCCCAGCGTACAGCAACTTTCGGGGCTCAAAAACTCCTCAGAACATGCTAAAGTGGAGTGTCCAAACCCCCCAAGAACATCCCCAAGGTCCCCAGTAGGTCTCAGGCACTTGAAAATCAAATTTCGGGCTTCAAATGATGGTCGTTCATTCCTCTACGCCCAGCGTATACGCCCAGCGTAAGCCCAGCGTAGAGAGACTTTCGGGCCCTAGAAATGGGTCAAAACATGCCAGAACTAAGCGTTTGGACCATCCAGGACCTTTCCCAAGGTCCCTAGTAGGTCTCAGGTATTTGAAAATCAAATTTCAGGGTCCAAATAATGGTTGTTCATTCCTCTACGCCCAGCGTATACGCCCGGCGTAAGCCCAACGTAGAGAGACTTTCGGGCACCAGAAATGAGTCAAAACGTGCCAGAATTGAGCATCCAGACCCCCCAGGACCTTCCCTAGGGTTTTCAGCAGCTCTTGTTCATTCCTCTACGCCCTTGTGACCTTAAAATGAAGCATTTTCATGTGTATACGCTGGGCACATTTTTGGCTTACGCTGGCATGCTATACGCTTACGCTGGCATCCTCTACGCTCAGCATCCATCAGCGTAGACGCCAAGCATAGATGCCAGCATCCATCTGCATAGATGCCCAGCATAGATGCCAACATCCATCAGCGTATACGCCCAGCGTATACACCAACGTCCATCCAAGTCCACATGCCCAGCAAGTCCAGCGTATACGCCCAGCGTATACGCTGGCCTGATGTAGCGTATACGCCCAATGTATACAATGTTTCTAAATTGTAAGCACCCGGTCGATACGCCACGTGTCTCCCAACCCAATTTTCCCGGCAAAACCCCAGCTATAAAAAGCCCATTTTTCGCATTTTCAGAGGTGGAAAAAATTTACCGGAGCAGACACAAGAGACATTTAAGCTGCAGATCAGAGCCCACAAACCCTCTTACGCTAGAGAGACCTGTACGCCGTACACACAGTCTCTACACTACACCTGCCTTGCGAACTAGCTGAGTCATCCCTACACACGTCGGGGCCTTTCGTCCGCCTTGTGTCAAAGCCACAACTACGTTTGGACCGGTGCACTTTGTAATCAATTCTCAATACAAAACAGTTTACATTTTGCTCAGATTTATTGTAGTTTTCTTCATTTTTTTTCAGTTTACGTTTATAGGCTCATTTACATTATCGTGCTTGTTTACGGTTTACATTTAACGTGCATTGTCTACATATAACCCAACGTTTTGTAGCGGTAAACGTTGGGGAAGTCCTTGTTTGATCCACGTGCAAACCATTCAAGGCACTCTGCCTTTGTCCGTTCCAGCTTGTCCTCAAGCGGAGGCAGGGTCGACTCTGCGTGTCCGTAGATCTTTCGGTGCTCGTAACGTTCCAGCCTTGCACCGACGATTTCGGTCGGTACAGGCATAGTCCATATTGACTTCGTGGCAGGGGATCAATTCCCCACAAATGCAACGTTTATTGTGGTTGAAGAGATGCCCGAGTTTAACCTGATCTTGGAGAGGTCATGGTTAGCACAACTTAGGGTTGTCTCTTCGCCCATTCATCAGGAGATCCATCTACCCTATGCAAATAGGGAGGTGGTGATCCATGGCAACAAAGTAGTGACACAAGCCATTAATAACATAGACATGGAATAGGGCTTAAAGGTCATAACCTTTGAAAATGAAGTGCCTGTCTCCGTAGACACTAACCACCTAGCAATAGAACCGACTTAGCAAGCCAGTTTAGAAGATAAAAATGTGTGGACTAAGTTAGCCTTCCAAGAGGAGGACAATGATATGGACAAAGGTCATGGCAATGTGCCTCAGCACTACGCCTCGTCCAATCCACGATGGGTCAAGAAGTAGTTACACATAGCGTAGCAACTGCACTACTTTTAGCCCAGTTGGCATCTTTGTACATTTATCACCTCTTTTTTTTGCACCCATCCATCTATGCTAGGCACCAATTAGCTTTACTCTAAATCATTAGCGTATCACTTCTTTACCATCTCATGGCCCGAAATGGCCTAAAACTATGCTACTACATAGGGGCCTGAAATGGCCTAAAACTAACGATGGCCCAAAATAGCCTAAAACTAGTGATGGCCCTCAATGGCCTAAAACTAGCGAGGGCCCGAGATGGCCTAAAACTACGCTACCATGTGATGGCCCTCAATGGCCTAAAATTAACAATGGCCCAAAATGGCCTGAAACTAGCAACGGCCCGAAATGGCCTAGAACTAAAACATAAAAATGAAAGTTTAACATAAAATTAACCACATAGACAATGCATAAGCCAACATAAAATCAATGCTTTTTCCAAAATACTTCTTTTCCATTCAAAATTTTTTCCACTTCAACAATGTTTTCGATAGTTTCGCACAAAATTCAAAAATTTATAAAAAAAGCTTATGTTGTCATGGGTCATCTTCACCTACATCATCTTCGCCCGCATCGTTTTCCCCTACATCATCCCCTTTTGCACTGTCTGCCTCTTCATTTCCTCCTTTTGCCTCATTGTTTTCACCCTCTATGGGCCCTGCATCCTTATCTGGAACCTACATGGTAAAGTGAAGTAGTCAGTTAGGGCCACACATGAAAGCTAAGATAGCGTTTGAGCATTTACATAGCAGAATGTGACTAACCCAAGATGGCCCTAAGTCTATTTCGAAAGGTATACGATCCAAATGAAGCTCGAGGTGGTGCCAGACCTCTTCCTCCATGATATTGGCCTAGTGCTTGTCTCTTGGTTCAGTGTCTGCGGAAAACTTCTCCTTCTCGGTAGCTGTCCATCTCGACAATCCCAAGGAAAAGGAGGTGGTAGCAGTCACACCTGTGGGAAGGTCCACTTCCCGTTCAGGCAATTCAGTGACTGTTACCTACTCCATGAACTTGCTGTAAGCTTCATAAGTGTCAATGGCATTCACGAATGCTTCATAGATAAATGCCTTCACTAAAGCATCCTTGTATAGTTTGTGGTTGGTGGAACATTCTAGTTTTTACATGTGTTTATGGTTTTTCTGAGATTGCCCCCACTCGTAAACTCTAGCGCTATAATATTTCCAGTCTTGGTTATTCTGAGCCAACAAGTCCATCTGCATCTGTTGTTCCATTATTTCTCAGGTGGCTTCATTGTTGTGTCACACGACTGTCCAATATCTAGCATAATCTATTATCATCGTGCGCCAACTGTTGTCATTTCTATCATGGGTTATGAGAAACTCGTTCCTGGATTTGAGGTCTCCCACCTTGGCACTTAGTTTGACCTTCTCTTTCTCAGCCCTTTGGACCCATTTCCACAAGTCCTTGTTGAAGCGCCTACACTCCCACAAGGAGCATGTTGAGTGCAAAGCACATTTACTAGCCTCGTTGTATATGCGACGAGGCACCTCGGCCACTTTGGGCGAGAATGTAGGCATAGCACTAACTTTCAACGCATGTTTTAGGTCCCATTTGAGTCTAGAGGCTACAAACATCCAAATAATGCATTAGTCACATTAGCGTAGCAAGGTTAGCAGCTCAAGACATGTAGTATAGCAACCTAAAATAGCTTAGCGTAGCTACTTTACTTACCCACTTTGGGGTCGACCTGTTTGAGATGGCTGACCATGTCATCGACGACCCCCTACATGAATGTAAATTTATCAGAAGTCTCGGCCGATAGTTCTAAGTGAGTTAAGATAGGTTCTGCAGTATCGACATTGGTGTCTATCATGCAACCAAATTCATTAGTAGTGACCAAGGTGGGCTGCAATAAAGATGAGAGTAATGTAAATGACAATGTATGTTGTCAAACTCACTAGTGTCTAATTGCAACTCCCCTTCATCCTGACTCAAAATTATGGTAGCACCTTTGGCACTTGTTCACTCCCCTGATGTTGGACTGTGTTCAGCAGAAGGACCTCCGGTAGAAATCCCCTTACGATTGATGCGAGCTTCCTCTTTATTAGTTGATGCCTTTCTTTTCAAGGCACTAGCATCCTCTTCATCCATAGGAGACTCTTTTGTGCCTGCAAAAATGTCCTCCTCATCAGTAGGAGGATTCTCCCTAATAACAAGAGCCCCTTACTTAGTGATAGGATCTCCTTTCCTCTTGACTAGGGCCCTTTCCTCTATGATTAGGCCCCCCACGTCTTTATTTGCCACCCCCATCTTTGGAGCTGACACCTCTTCTTCATCGTCTTCTTCTTCTTCTTCCTCTAGCAGCAAAAAAAAAGCAACATATTTTCGTTTAGCTTAAACAAAGTTAGCGTAAAGTAGGTGCTATGCTATGTTACATTATTTAGCGCAGCATAATGTACCAGGCATTAACAAAATAGGCAAAGAAATTAACATAAGCATTTACCGATAGGAGGTTGCATCCTGTGTACCTTAAACCATAGTGTCTACCCTTCCTCTTCTTTTGTACAGAGGGTCTCCTTAGTCGAAGAAGGCCTCCTTCACTAAAACTTAGTAGTCACTATCTCAACGATGAGGCATTTCCCCTATGATACACTACCAATAACAGTAGGGGGCGCCCCTTCCATGCTATCCTGGCCACGAAAGTTATGGGCCACTCAATCCGTAGTCGTCATAGAGAACGACTCCCCAATAGCTTCTAGGGGATCTTGGGCTCAGGTGCTTTGGAAGACTTGGTAGATCCATGGTTTGGATATTTGGTTGTGATCTCACATGACCCAGACTCCATTCTCATGGACTACCAAAAACTCTGTGAAATGCTGCAAATAGGCTATGAAGAAGGTGTAGTGTACATTGAAGTAAGACTCCTACTTCTTATGAAGTGCAACCACTTTAGTCTACAAGCCTTTACACAGATGTCCAGCCTAGTTGTAGAGGGTGCCCTCTTCCATAACCTCCTGAATTATCCAAGCTTGTTCAATCTCCATGATCTTTCCTTGGGAAAGCAGCTGGGGGAAAGAACAAGCATAGAAGATGGGATAAACCTCTCTGGCGGCGATCAGCTTGACTTTCTCCATGGAGATCCCTTTTTTCTCCTTTTCAACCCCTAGTCATTCCTTGATATCCTTCCTCTAATAGTTCAACTCTCTCTTGGTCCTTGAACCTATAGGGATGCCGTCAACAGGGACATCGAAAAGGTCTACAAATAGCTAGTCATTAATCTCAAGGACCACCCGCACACCGTGTACACATGTGTAGATGTGGTCTGCCTTTTCGGAGAAGGACTCCGCTAGGATGAGAATCTCAATGGCAAGGACACTTGGGTTCGAGACCAGGAACAAATGCATGAGCCCAGCATCTTGAAGATGCCTGGTCAGGGATTCTGAGACCATGCTGCATATCCAGCGTTGGCTCTCATCCACTTCCCCATACTTGAAGAAGACATTAGCCTCTTGGCTCCTAGAGGTAATCACCATCACCTCCTGGGACTTTTTCACCCCTATAGCCATTAGCACAGTTAGCAGTAATGACACTCAAACATGTAGCAATTCATTATTTAGCTTAACAAGTTTGAACGGCGATGGGAATGATGGAAGACAAATCAAGACATCATCAATGAAGATTAGCTTAAAGGGTGTCCATCCCTCATCCAACTGACTAGACTTCTTGCATCTATTGTAGAATCTGGGATACCAAGTTAGGTAGGCTTTGTACTCACCCCCACATTGACCTATCACACCTACGTGTATATTCTCAGCAGAGGAAAACTCAGCAGCGCCATCTATGCTAACGTCAATGCATATGTATTGTCGTGAAGCCCCTCCTTATTGATAAAAACCTGGTAACAGAAATACACTATTAACATTTGGCTACCATAGCAAATATTTCATAACATAGTGGAACACAGCTACAAAACTCACCCGTCGGCACAGTAAACAGTTCCTAGTGGGTTTTGAAAGCATGTTCCCATGTGACATGAGATAAACAAGGTATTGTAGAGATTGTAGTAATTATACTTGGGCATATCCAAGATCTAGGTCAAATGCCTCAAATTTCTAGGACATTGACTAGATCCTTCTCCCTACCTGCTGTTGATTTCTCCATTTGTCAAAAATCTCAAAATACACTTATTTTTCCTAGGCATCAAGGTTTTTGTTATGGCGGCTGCTACCTCCTCCACTAGGTGTGACCAAATAATCACGTTGATGTGTTGGAGAAGAAATTGTAGAAACTACAGGGCTCCTTCTCAAAACCAGACCGCTTATCATCCCACATGCGTATGGAGTGGAGGAACATTGGCCACTGGTTCGTTGATGCAGCACAGGACCCTTACGATTTTGAGGACAATCAAAATCGACCTTAGCGTTATCCTACACAACACAATAGCAAATGTTAGCATCATGTCCGAGTGGAATTTACATCTAGCGTAGCAAGGCCAGCATTTTAGCATATCGCATAGCATGATTCCCTTCAGGCATATAGCATAGTGAAAAACATGAAGGCAATAGCTTAGCGTAGCAATGAAGTGATTAGCTCTAATAAAGCGATTAACATTACACTATGACAGAACATGTATTACACTATCACATCACACATGGCCAAACCCTCCCAAGGGTCCTATGCTATGTTATCTACATGCCAACGCCTCAAATCATCTGAACGTCTATAGTAATGACAGCCGCAATGATGGCGGTCCACGCAATCTTGCATGCAACCTTAGCATAACGTATGTACATCTGTCGTGGCTGAAATGGCAGCAACGACAGTGTAAGGGCTAAAACAATGAAAACATGATGACAGAAAATACACGAATAGCTAAACAAAATCTTAGGAGCAAAACAAGAAAAACAAAAATGAATAATAGAGACAAAAAAATAGAGGAAGCATAGTGGCCTACCGAGTCAACGACGTCTCCTCATGCACCGTGATGTGTGCCTACGTCACACGCCCTAGGGTTTCCTTTACTTCTTCAACCTTGGAAAGTGCCAGGTGTTTGTGCTCTTTCTTGGGAGCCATTGTTTCACTTGTTGATTCTCTCTTCGTTGCTACATTAAATTGCCCTACTCTCTGTTGGCAAAAATTGCTCTGTGCTCCAAATGTGGGCTCTACGCTATTACGGTAAAAATGATGAGTTTACCAAGGGTTAATCCCTATTTATAGCCACAATGGTGAAAAGGAAACTTGTCATTCTCTCTCTCCATTTAATGCAGAGTATTTCGTGCAGCGTAGCATGCTCGCCACGACATCATAGCACTGTTTTCATTCACACCAGTGGGCCTGGGCGAGGAGCTTTGACACGCTTCAAACTAACTATTTAGCTTTACGAAAAAATATCTTGCATTTTCCATGGTCCGAAAAGACCTTAAACTAGAAACCCTAACACATAGTTTCAATCTAGTTAATGGTCCGCAAAGATCTTAAACTAGCTATCTTGACCTTCTACACATTGGTAGTTTGTAATGACGTTAAACTAGCAATTTTGCATTTTAACATTAGTAGTTTTTTGTTATTTATATTAGCAGTTCTACATGTCTACATCTAGGTGGTCCGAAATGACCTTTAACTAGTACACTAACCAGTTGGCAGTCCGTAATGACATTAAACTATTAGTTTTGCACCATTACATCAACAATTTTGCATTTTTACATTAGCAACATTCCATTCTTTATATTATCAATTTTGCATTTTTCTGTCCAAGCAATCTGCAATGTTGCTCAACTAGCCGTTTCGCATTAATACATCGACAGTTTTACACTTTTAGATTAGCAGTTTTATGTTTCTACATCTTAACAGTCCGCCACGACTTTAAACTGGCAAATTTTATGACTCTACATCATACTTTATACTTACGTCTATCGTTGGCATTTAGTTGCTATTTTGCAAGTTTTCACCATGCATAATTGTTACAAACAGGTACCTCTTAATCAAACTTTCATCTCATTTTGGTAGGTTGAGCGAGAATGGAACTCCATCGTGATCTCTCTTCACCGTTAGCTTTAGCAGGTCCACATGGCAAACTCGCAAGACAACTGAACCCAGAACTAATAGACTGGGAATCATACACAGTTAACACCATAGCATTCTTAGGAACACCCCCAGACTGGCCTGAGCATCTGGTCTAAACCCTAAATTTAGAGGTTGGGGATGTAACTAAGGACCCACTCATCGAAACACCTATGACCACATCCAAGGGGAAGGTAAAAACATTGAAACTTAGTTCCCTCTTGTATTCGCAAATGCATAAAGATGTAGCCAAAGTGTTGCAGGACAACACTGAAGTTTTTGCATGGTCATACAGCAACATGTCAGGTTTAGATCTGAGGCTGATATAGCACAACATCATATTAGACCTATGCATAAAAGCAGTCAAGCAGAAGGCTCGTAAGGTTAAACCAGAGATTGCACTGGTCGTACGGGATGAAATCACCAAGCTATACCAAGCTGGTTTCATTCGGGTAGTTGATTACTTGAAATGGGTGTCCAATATCATTGTAGTTTCTAAGAAAATGGGAGGAATATGAATCTGTATAGACTTCCAGGATCTGAACAAGGCAACGATCAAAGATGATTTCTCACTTCCAAGTATTAATTAACTCATTGACACTACGGCTGGTCATGCTCTGTTATCCTTCATGGATGGTTTCTCCAGCTACAACCAAATTTGCATTAACCCCAAGCATCAATTAACAATAACCTTCACGACCCCATGGGGTACCTTTTGTTACACTATGATGCCTTTCAGGATCAAAAACACTAGAGCGACCTACCAGCGAGCCAAGACCTACATCTTTAATGACTACATCCTAAAAAATGCGAACAACTACGTAGATGATATAGCGGTCACATCTAAAGAGGATGTTGATCATCCCCACGATCTAGGGGTAGTCCTCAAGTGTTGTCAGATTCAGGATTTACACCTCAATCCTAAAAAGTGTGTCTTCAAGGTGAGAACTGGGTGCATGTTAGGGTTTGTAATATCAGAGGTTAGGATACGTGTGGATCCTAACAAAATTAAGGCCATCGTCAACCTGAAACCTCCTACAGATCTTAAAGAGCTGTGTGGGTTACAAGGTAGAATTCAGTTCATCAAAAGGTTTATAGCAAAGTTGACCAACAATTTACACCACATGCAACATCTATTGAAGAAAGGGGTTAACTTTGAATGGAAAACTCAATGCCAACAAGCCTTTGATGATCTAAAAAAAGATCTTTTGCACCTCTCAACTATTTACCCACCACAGAGGGATAAGCCTTTCTTCATCTACCTTGCCACCTCAGACACATCTATCGTGGCACTGTTATGTCAAAAACAAAATGACAGTTCTGAGATACCAGTGTACTACCTGAGTCATGCACTGATAGCATATGAGACAAAATATAATGAGGTGGAGAGAAACTGCCTTGTCTTAGTGTTTGCATTGAAGAAGTGGAGACACTACCTGTTTCATAGCAAGATTAAAATTATTTGCAAAAGCAACATACTCCAAGCTATCACAAACAACTTGTATGAAAGCAGTAGGATAACCCAATGGAAAGCAATAACAACATAATTTAATTTGCATTATGTGATCCAATCATCGACGAATGGTCAAGCTATAGCGACACAACTTATGACTTCACCTATCGATGATCAAGCGATCATAGATTCTGAATTCCTAGATAAGCATGTTAGCACTATCAACGTCATCCCGTCGCAGCTTGAAGCTACTTTACACTTCGATGATGCCTCGACCACATGAGGAGGTAGTGCAACTATTATCATTTCCTTCCCATCTAGGGAAATGCATTCTTTAGCTTATTATTTTACATTCCCTTGTATGAATAACGTGGCAGAGTATGAGGGGTTACCCAAGGTTCTCCTAGTTGCGCAAGCGTTACGCATACAACACCTGGCAATTCACAGAGATTCACAACTTGTTGTGAATCAAATCACCAAGGTCTATGCCTACAAAGCTGTACATCTACAACCCTACTATGACTTAGCAAAATTCCTACTTAAATAGTTTGTAATTACGGATGTGCAACATGTGCCATGCAATGAAAACACCCTAGCAGATACCTTAGCTACCCTAGCGTTAAATGCCCCATCACATCTATTTGTGAATTTGCCAAACTTGATTACCGAGTGTGTAGAGCCTATCATTCAAGCAGTACACGTAGCCTCTATTAGTGCTACGGATACCCAGGAGTGGTATGCCAACATTAAAGCCTACCTACAACACGATGAGCTCCCAAGCGGATTGACATCTGTGTAGAGAGACGCTATCCGTAAGCATGCTCGGCAATACGTGCTCTTGGGAGACAATGCCCTGTGCAAGCACTCCTATGACGGGATACTGCTGGCATGCATAAATGAGAAGCAAGAGCAGAAGGTTGTTAATGAGGTACATGAGGGACTATGTGGTGGATACATAGCACCTAGGGCTATGGCTGCAAAAATCATATGCTTAGGATACTATTGGCCTCACATGGAGAATGATTTCTTGGCCAAGGTCAAGATGTGTGACACGTGCCAAAGATATGCAAATCTCATACACGTTTCACCTACAGAGCTACATCCAATGCAGATCACATGGTCTTTCCAACGATGGGGACTAGACCTCATAAGACCTATCATGCCTAAGTCTTCCGCAAGGCATAGCTTCATCATCACCGCCATTGAGTATTTTACTGAGTGGGTTGAGGCTATTCCCCTGAGGAAGACCACATCATAGTAGGTTTGCCACTTTATCTTAGACAACATCATGATAAGGTTTGGGCTTCCTATGACTATTATGATTAACAATAGGCCATAGTTCAGTAGTGCCAAAACCCGAACCTTCTACAGTAATCTTGGCATCAAGCAATTGTTCTCCTCACCATATTACCCATAGGTGAATGGATAGGCAAAGGCTACAAATAAGTCCATCATCAACTTGTTGAAAAGAATGCTTAACAATAGCAAGAGGCGATGGCATGAGCAAATCCTCTATGTGCTGTGGGCTTACAGGATTACATGCAGGACTATGATAGGTAAGACATCTTATAATCTTGTGTATGGATCTAAAGCAATGTTACCTCTTGAATTGCAGGTGTTATCACTCTAGATGACCCTATCAGATGTCATAAGTGATGCCTAGAACACTGAGTCGAAGATCATCAACCTCGACTCAATAGAAGAGAAGCGTTCACAAACACTAAGTCGCATAGAGCATTACCAAAACAAGCAGTGGCAAAAATATCATGCAAATCCACATCAACGGCCAATACAGAAGGGAGACCTCATTCTCAAGGTTGTCCATGAGCATATGAACAAATTCTCAGCAAACTGGGAAGGTCCATACATGGTCATAAAAGCCTTTGGGAACAGGGCCTTCAAGCTGGCAGACATGGATGGCAACGAGTTCGCAAATCTGGTGAATCATTCATATCTCAAGCTGTACTACATCTAAAGCATGAACACGGTAATCTCATCTGGTATAATGTAAAATTGACAAAGCTCGTCCGCTATGACATAAAACTAGCAAACAAATGTTTTCTACGATGTAAAAATGGTGAAGGTAAGCTCATCCGCTATGACGTAAACCTGGCAAGGCTCGTCCGCTACGACGTAAAACTAGCAAACAAATGTCCGCCACAACATAAAACTGGCAAAGGTGGCAAACTTCTGCTATGACATCAAACTAGAAAAGGTAAGCTCATTCTCTATGATATAAAATTGGCAAAGCTCATCCGCTACGACGTAAAATTGACAAACAAACATCCGCTATGATGTAAAACTGGCAAAGGTGGCAAATGTCCACTACGACATAAAACTGACGAAGGTAATCTCGTCTGCTATGACGTAAAACTAGCAAAGTTCATCCGCTCCAACGTAAAACTGGCAAACAAATGTCCACTACGATGTAAAATTGGCACAGAGAGTCCGCTATGATGTTAAACTGGTACAAATGGTCTACTAGGACCTTAAACTAGCTCATCCACCATCCGCTACAATAATAAATTGGCACATATGGTCTGTTAAGACCCTAAATTAGCACAATGGTTTGCTGTGACCTTAAACTAGCACAACATAGTCTACCTGGACCTTAAACTAGGTTTGCAACATGTCCCCAGCATGCATCTACGATGATATACAACAAGCGAGCGTGCACAGTGCTGACACGGGGTGGGAAGTTGTAGTTCCCAAATGCAGTTCACGATGCCACGATAACACCATCGGGAACATATGCAATGTCGCTACTCTTGGCATCTCGCTAATCCTCTAGAGATGTCATGTGACATCATGCTGACCCTCTGGACCTACTACCGTGATGGCTCAGTGCCCTGGCAATAGCCTCCCTGGTCAGCACCTGCTGCTAGAGTTCCAGCAGTATTGTGGCCCAGCCACGATATTGTTAACCTCCAACCCCTACCAGCATCCAAGCTCAAAATATGTTTAGTTGTTGGGTAGCCAATCTCACAATTGAACTAAGACTATGTGTCTTCGGTAAGGATTCTTGAGCATTTGCACTCATAGCAACTCCCAGCCTCTTTGATGACAGCTCCTTCATGCTGATGCTACTAAGGCTACTCTTGGCCTTCCTAGTTTGGATGCTGCATGACTCAGCAACGACATCAGTTTCCCCAACAGCATCCACAGCAAGATCCTTACCTTCGATTTGCATCATGGTTTTTTCTCCTGGTTTGCTCTCTATTGTGTTTGCAGGGTGCATACCAAAGGGGTGTCAGTCGAAGGTGCATCTTACAACGGCAAAAAATGCTACAGTGTTACAAGGTGGTTGCCTTGACTAGCTTAATTACTTTTGAGTGCACATCCTATCCTTCCCCTTTCCATACCTTATCTCATCCCTTACACTCAGGATTCGCTCTCCCCCCTCTTTTACCAACGTTTTTTGACACTTGTCAAGCCCTCCCATATGCTCAACCACAAAGTCCATGATGCACATAACATAGCTTGCTGCATGGGAAACATCTGTAGGCAGGTTAAGCCCCATGTGGATGTAACACAACTCATCCTGGAAAAGAAACATCTATCCTGAAACAACAAGGTTGTTTGCAAATGTAAACAGCAAAACAGCAAAGGCAAAAGCATAAAATAGCAAAAGCTCATGCGCAAAAAAAATGTGCCTAAAAAAATGGCACACAAGCTATTTCGCAATCACCCCCTCTGAGCATTTCAACGAGAGGTCGAAGGTTAGTGAAAGAAAATGTGACCATGCAAACAACTCCCTCACAAGCATTTCAATGAGGGATTCTGCTAAGTTTCACCTTTACCTTTTCCTGAACCTCCTCCCTCCCTGCTTAACCCTTCTCTATTCCCCTGCATAACTAATGCAACACTCTCAAGCATAGCTAAGCGATCTCTTGGCGATCACTAAGGAGCAAGGTTAGTATTCTATCTTTCGTGGTGTTTTGTATTCTTTGTCAGCGTCCCTTAGGTCCATCCTCCAAACATCGACAAAGAGGGGCCAATGAAACACCCTAAATTTTCAAGTCATTCTTACTCCATCAAGTATTTAAAATTCAAGCAGTGTCATGACACTTAGACAAGAAATGGATGCTCTGAGTTTAGACTATCCAATTTGGCAAGTTTTCTACACCTAGTGTTGTTAGGCTCAATGGACTCTCCAGCCTGCCCACCTGGGTAGCTCATCTAGCTAATTGCCTATTCAGAAGAGAGGTGTGGAGTTGTCAACGGTGCTTAGGATGTGCAAAACAGTTTGGCAACTTTTCTAGCGAGGAAGTTTGCTACGCTACACTACGCTATGTAGCGTAGCAGGATTCAGGAGATAGTTGTTCAGGCAATCAACTATGAACTATTGCAAGATAGACTGCTACACTATACTATGCTATGCAGTGTAGCATAGCATAGCAAGAGCAATCTAAGAGAGCTCAGCTTACTTAGTGATCTCAATTGCACTCAGTTAGTACCTCTAGCCTTTAAAAACAATTGTTTCGTTCAACTTCAAGCCCTTCAGTAAAGATCCTCTCATTAGAAAAGTAGCATATCAAGCAAAAAGTAGGCTATGATGCTTGCTACACTATGCAGCGTAGCACAACATAGCGATGATGCAAGAACAGTAAAAGACATCTCCAAAATGCAGAATCAACAAGTTCAAAAGCTTCACCTCGCAGACGATAAATGTTGCAGATTGTCAACGTGATCATCAGAGAGCAAAGGTTGCAAATTGCAGTTAAGGCCAGCTGCTACACTGTGCTATGCTACATAGTGTAGCAAACATGCAAAGTTAGCCTATACACTTCAAAGACTTCCACCACATGCAATCAACTCCGAAGCAAATTTCTTCTTCGAACTGGTGGCTACGCTATGCTACGCTACATAGCGTAGCATAGTGTAGCAAGAAACAACACGACATTAGCTTGCTTCACTCTTTGTTAGCATCGTTGACACACATCTCCAATTTCGACAGCATGATTGCAGCATGGTAGGCTTGTCAATCAATCAACTTTGCATGGCCATGCGACATGGACACATTAACACCTTGCGAGCCAAGGACACATGGCATCTAAATCACATCTTTCACATGCTCCTAGCCCTATAAATACCTCAATGAGCAACTCTCAAAGGGTTGAAAAACTTAAAGGTTGACATTTTGGCCATTTTTAAGCATTTTTGGCATTGGTTGGCAAATCGGCAATTTAAAGGGCATTTTTGAACGATTGGCAAGTTTAGCAAACATTTTGCTTGGCAAAGATCAAATTAGCAATCTTGAGTATTGTAAACATTCCTAAGTTGACAAAGCCAAATAGCAGGCATTCCCATTTGGCATTCTGTTAGCTCTTTCCTGATGCCTTTGTAGCATTTTGCATTGTTAGCTCTTGGATCTGCGTTCAAGCGTACAATTGGCTTGCTTTGAACATCTCTGGTTACTTTTAGGATCTCTGTACGCCCATGCGTCGCGCAACCAATAGTATCCACCTTGGTAAAGTGAAGCCGTAATCTTGAAGTGGTGCATTTCCTAACTCCAGTTTACTTTATTCTTTTGCTTATCATCACGTCTTACAATGTTTTTGCTTCCTTGCATATAATAATCATTCTTTTTACACCAATAAACATTGTTTTCAAATCACACATTTGCAAAAGGTTATAGTAACATTGATTAGGGCCTTGTCTGATTGACCAAACCGTTCAAGGCACCCCATTTCCGTTTATCCAGCACAGCCCTCACGTGGATCCAGGGTTAAGACTGTCCGACTAATGCTCTCTCGGTGTTTTTCAGCCGCTGACATTTTTGGTCACTACACTTAGATCAACAAAATCAATCTTTGGAAGATCAAAACACTAATCTTTATGTTGGGATTATTGAGGTTGAGCACAATGAACATGTTGTAAATGACTATGTGAGTGGAACTATAAAAAATCCTATCTCTCATGTAGGTCTCACCCAATTCTATCAAAGTTCTAGAGAAGGTGAAGAAATCTATGGAGACACCTTGCCTTATCAACAACACGATGGATTTCATCAGAGTAATCCACCACCTTTAAGGGAAGATAAAGATATAAATAAGACCCTACCTCTTAAAATAGTTGAAGGTGTGCTAAATTTTAATGACACGTCCATGAAACATTCTCCTAGAAAGGCTATATTCGATGACCCACCAAGACCTAGACCTATCATTGAAACTTATATCAAAGAAAAACTTTATAGAAAATGATCAAGCAAGTTAAGATTAGATCTTGATTTTCGTAATCTTAAGCATTGACAAATTGTTAAACAATGTCTTGACAAGAAGTACGTTGGTGAAGTATTTAAGATAGGAGACCTAGTCCCAGAAAAAGGTAGAATATTTGACCAAGAAAATCTCTTAGGTAAGTTCTCTCTTATGTGGTCAAGCCCATTCTGAGTTAAGGACATCCTTGGCCCCAATGTGTACAAGGTTGCTAATGTGCAAGGACATAGGTTACCTAGCAATTTTAATGCATTTCATTTAAACCATTTCTACTCAGATGCCCCACGTGGACACCTAGTAGATTCTTAGTTGCATGTTTTCTTCCTCTTCATCATCCATTTCATTTGTGTATAGTTGCATTTGCGTATTTTCTTTGCATTTCCATCATTTCTTTATTGGCATATTATTTTGATTTTTTCTTTGCATATGATTTGAATAATCATTATGGTCCACCATTAAGAATAATGTTAGTATAATGCTTTATATAATATTTCTCATTAATATTACATAAAATCTCTTTTATTACTATATATTTCAATAATGCTTTGATTCTTCCCAGTCTTTTTTAAGGTTTTATTTTCTTTAGTTATGTTGGATTATGGAGCATGAGATTTGTGTTAACTTATCATGTAATCATCATGATCATGTGAGTGTAGTATAGGTGATGTTGGAGAATGGTTAGCCATAATCACTAGGTGACCTTGGAAAATCCCATTTTCCCTCTCATGACCCCTAGTCCTCAAGTGCAATGATCCATGGTTACCCTGTGAATAATGGGGTGAAGTGTGTTCATCTCCACTTGAGAACCCTTAGACACCTAGGAGACCTACTATGATGCCATCAAATTGTAATCAAAGACACATACACAAGGGTTGAACTACACCATGGACAAAGTTTCGAAAGGACTGTGTTCATTAACAGTGTAGTTAATCGGCCAAACTTGTGTTGGAATTCCTACCTTAAAAATGAAGTACACCATGGGCAAAGTTTCCTAAAAAAAATTAAAATAAAAAAGAAAAAAGAAAAAAGGAATGAAGACCATGTTCATTGGCAGTGTAATAAGTTCTTGAGTGTGATGGGGTCCAGCAGTTATTCTCACCCTAACTTTCATTTTCCCTTTTGAACCTATTTTCCAAGAAAAAAAAGGCAAATAATCACTTTTCATCCATTTTCTTTTTCAATGTTAACAAAAAAAATATTCCAAGGAAAAATTTGAAAGTTGCGGCTAGTCACAATCTAACATGAGCTTGTCCTTCTCATTAAGTTTAGTATGGGTCTTGTGTTCAAAGTAGTCTGCATGTTGTTGACTTTTACCTTGTCAGAGAATTGGGAAAGAAATCATAATTATATTTTAATTATATATGGATATATGTAGTTAAATTAATAAAATTGTATATTTAGAGTTTGATTAAATAAGATAGTGTGGTTTAGGTGGCCCGCATTTAGTTCTCTTCTGATTATATGGTTATTTTAGTTATGTTTAGTTTACTTTTAAGTTTCCATTTGCTTGTTTTGTGATGTTTGTGATTCCCTACCTATTGCATCATTTCAAAATTTTTGTAATCTTGTTCTTTGCACTTGCATGCAATTAAAGGTTTGGGGACTAAGTATTGATGTCAACACTCCATGCTCTCATGGGTCCATGATTATCAATGTCTCTATTTCTCTCTCTTAATAACCACAGTAAAAATCATGCGAGTGGTGGACATTTAAATTGCCAGGTGGTGGTCATTGATGGTGGTGGTTTCAAACATTAGTGATGTGGGCACTTAAATTAGAAAATGTGGACGTTATTACATAAAAAGTGGTGGTGATGTTTATAGCTGTTACATGAAACATGGACATCATTATGGATGATTGCAGCAACTATAAAACCAAGGGGGAAGGGGCTTTTGCGAGGAGTCCAAAAGGGGGGCTATTAGTCTTGAGGGGCAGCTTCTTCTCCACTAAGCAGTGGTTTCATTTTTTCTTTTTATATAGGCTTTTAATTGATCTTCGAGGAGGGTCCAAAGAAAGAGCTGACGCCTCAAAATCAGATCCTTGTGGGTCTTCTTGGTGATAGTAGGAGGTTTTTTTCTCTCTTCTTTCTGTCTGCAACAATGTAAGCAACGTAGCCCATGTGCAGGACATGAGACGTGGTTGTCTTTGGATTGGCAGCTTGTCTTGGTGGTGCAGACGTGTGTGGATGGTCTTCCTCTCTACAACGGTGCACAAAAAGTGGTAGACGATGGTAGGTTTTAAGAACCACAGTTGCTACCATGTGCGAACTACAGTGGGCAGTCTCTCTTTCTCTCTTTTTTTCTCTCTCCCTCTCTCATGACGATCATGGTCTTCCTACCCAGCAGTGGATAACATTGCTTTTTATATTCAGAAACTTTGAGATAGTTACTTATTATATTCTCAACTTTGGTATTGTTATTTAATTTAAATTCAGATTTTTGCTTTAAATCTTGATTTTTTTCGTTTGGTTTGCTATTTTCAAAAAGCTACATAGCCCTCTCCAACCGAGCCTATGGCGTCCTAAGCAACAGTCTCCTAAAATGAGTTTTCTTTCCTGGTGTTGATGCGACCAAAATTTATGCATCAATAGACTCTAGTTGCAGTAGTGTATGGAGTTAGGATGCCAATTAACTAAAGCTCCATTAGGATCAAACTACATCATTTTCTTGAATTCAAGCAAGCTTTCAACCTCTTATTCATGCAATAATTTTGCTAAGTAAAAACTGTCATTCCTCATGCAAATGGCAACCAAAATTAGATGCCATAATACAGCACTTCTACGTAGCATGTTTACCATCGGATTGTCCAACTTATCCAAAACGTTGCAGAATATTTGGCCTCACTGGCTTGCATTGCTGAATTTAACGACCTAGAGGAGATGGATCAGATGCTTGGAAGAGTCTTGGATTGTGGTGCAACTTCGAAGATCATCTTATGGACAGCGAATGAGGCTGCCACCTACCTTGATGGGAATCCAAGGCTTCCACCTACCCTCACGTGTTACCAAGGCTGCGTGTCTAAATAAATAGAGAGCTGCTTCTTACGTCTATGATTTTTAACGTTCCGCAGCAGAAATTGACGAAGTAGCGGGTCCCTTCAAAGCCTACTGCAACAATTACGTACTGAGAATGTTCAGTGCTCCGACTCAGACTTCTTTGACCTTGCCCCCCATATGCACAGGGCACATGAGCTGGGTTTTGTAATAGTTGAAGTGACGGTTGAAAATCGACGCCAATTTGGATTTATACTAGAAAATAAAACAGGAATTAGCAAATATCGTTACACATAAAATTTTTTTGTAAGCAGTATTAAGCAGGGAAAAATCATGTTTGGAATGTCCCTGGTCTACGAATGTTCTGCAGGTAGAACGTTTAGCATATTTTGGCATCAAAATGCAAAAACGATACCAATAACAATTTTTTATTTTATTCTAAAATATTGTCATAATGATTTGAAGATGTTTAAAATATCTCAAGAATAACAAATTTATCCATAACTTTCGATACCGTGAAAGCTTAATGTCTTATGTATAATTATTGTTTCTCATGTACCCATTGCATCCCCATGACATTTTAAAAAACCCATGGCATCCCTTAAGATATTTAAGGATACCTCCCAACTTTTCCGATTCCTAGTCTCCTAGAAACAGGTGAAACACTGCTTGCAAGTCTTATCTGAATAAAGACCTTGAAATTAATTTATACAGAAAAATAAAATCAGAATTAGCTAATATCCTTACATATAGAAGTCTCTTCTTAGTATTATTTGAATAAGGAATTTGAAATTGGTATGAAAAGTTCATCATGAGCAGACCACAAGTTGATTTTGATCATGGTGAAATCTGTATTGAACGAAATCTATATTAACTAAGAGTTATGGAAGAGACACCATTTACCCCTATAAAACATATTGGGGAGATAATACATATTAATTATAATGTGTTAGCAAAATTTTTGTTTTTAAATTTTATCCTTAAATGGATATTGTATACTACCATTTGTAAAAACTCATTTGGCAGGCAAAGTAATTGGGCTGAATAAGCTCTACAATTTTAGTTGAATAAGTAAAATAATAGCATACATTCATTAACCTAAATAATGTAAATTTACTACATTTCAAAGGACTTTTTAACAGAGTTATAATTGTTATTAACATGATGAAACCATGGTAGGCAAAAAAGGATGCAGATTTATTGCCCTTATTAACGCAGACAAGTGAGATGCACGTGAGCTCATTTTGAAGTATGAAAGTTATAAAATAGTATCATATACATTATTTTTATGGTTAACACCTTGTGAGCTATTGCAAATCAAAATTGTAGACCATGATGATATGAGATTTAACATAGTTACTGATATTACATTTTCAAAATTTGATTCTGTAAGCCATGAAGTTCTAACTTATGTATTTGACTATAAGTGTAAATCTCTTTTTAAAGTATAAAATTAAAATGAACTAAGCTCAGCATGTACCATTGCATACTGTAAACCACAATGTGGTTTGATTCAAAATAACTGATTGCATTCATTTTGAAGAAGTTTATCCAAGAAAATTCTTGTGTTTCTTCCAAAGGATGAAAACTACGGGTTCTAAATCAAGAAAACACATTCACATTGAAATTCAAAATTGTGTAATACATTTTCTGGGTCCATGCACAAAATGTTTGAGAAGTTTCTTTCAAAGGACAAAAACAACAGGTTCTAAACCTGAAAAATGCGTTCACTTTGAATTGTGGAGAAAACGCGTAACGCGTCTTTTGAACCCATACACAATTTCTGAGAAGTTTCTTACAGAAACTTAGTATAAAAGGACCAAAAATGGTAGAAGGTAAAGGATGGGTTTCTTATAGAGATCTTAGATATTTGCGTAAGCACACTGTGCAGAACGACTGCAACGTCAGTTGTCCGCATTACGTGAATTATCGTCCGCCTCAGCCTCTGAATGCAATGAAGCTACAAAATTTTCACAAGAACAAAGTAGTTGCTGCAATGTTGTGGCTTTTTTGGATCTATGCTATCTTCTGTTTCATGTTTACCTATAGATATAGTGGTAGTGCTAGCCCCCATTACAGTGGTAGTGCTAGCCGGCCCCCGCCGCCCCTTACAGGGTGCGCTGTTGCTCTCCTGCGTCTTGTGACTGTAATCATCCTTCTCGCACATGCAAGCCCTGCTCTCTCCGTATTTCTAAGGTTTACCCATAATGGCTGTGTTACCCCTGTATCCTGGGTTTTATGACTGTAATCATCTTCTCCCGGATTCAATTACTGCTCCAGGTTAAGTGATTTGATGGTTAAAGGTTTACTGATATGATTAATAAAACGTTGCTAGATCTACTACGTTGTAACCGGCATCTTTTCTATATCAAAAAATTTATGATAGTTTCCATCGTTCAGTTTCTTGTAAATGTTGCCGGAATGACACCAACACCAACGAATAAACAGGGCCTGCATCTTGGAGTTTACGGCAGTAGCCCTTTTAACCATTGTTAAAATTTTTGGGAACATTGTTTTGACTTTTAAAAAATAATAAACCTTGTAAGATCTTTAAACATAATTAAAAATGAAATTGAAATTTTATCTCCCGGCTAGAAATATATTTGCGATGAATTTTGAAAATATCCTTAATAAAATTATCAAAGTAATATTTAGAACAAATCAATTAAATTTGCAATCTTACAATTGCATCTATATTTAATGTACTCAATGTAAAATATTGCATAAAAATATGTTATTAATCTTCAATATTGCATTTGCTAATATTTCAGTTGTTTCAATTAAAGGTGTTAGTGCTTATTTCAATTGTTTGACGTGGTATTTTTAATTTAAAAATATCAATAATGATTCATTAGTCTTTCAATTTATTGCTAATATATGTTAGGATAGGAAGGATGACCTGACAGGGTAAGAGCTTTGAACAAGGATGTTGACGTGGCAGTCATTGGTAGGACACAAAAATGCTAACGAACTGCTGCAGAAAGCATGTCAAGCAATAACTGATATGCTGAATTGTAAATGAACAATAACCAGGATTGATATTTATTCACATATTTCCAAGCTGAGTTCATCATTAGCTTAACCACTTATGTGTTTTTTACTAAGTTATTGCCAATTCACACTGATTCTGACGTTTTCATTTATAAAATTCAGTGTTTGAGCACTAGGGCTGGCACATGAGCTTGTAGATTAACTGTTGAAAATTTAAGTTATCTTTTTATAGAGACTTTGGGGTTGTATTTAAGAATTAAAACAAAGAAATGCAGGTAGATCACATACAAAATTTAGCTGTGCCTTCAGAAAATGTTAGCCTTCAGCAGCCAATACTTTTCTATACACAAACATGTCTTCATCACTAGACAAAATAGCCCAAGTTTGCCACGTCTAGCATCCAAATGTGTATAAGCAAAAAACACTTCTCCTAACAAGGCCAACTGATTTGAGCTGACATTTGACAATGTGGAACACTAAGTGGGAAAAAAATTAAAATGAAGGCGAAAAACTATTAATATGTAAGAAATGGCCCTCAAAGCCAAATGAGAGTATGGGATGTGAAATTTTTGGCAGTACTAATTATTTGTAGATATATTTTTTAAACTACATAATATACAAGCGTTAACTTCTTTGTTGCCTGTGATTTGCATTTTTCACAAGTTTAATCTCAAGGGGTTATGCTGAGATTTATAAGAAATTAATGACTGCAGATCGCTGGGATTTAGGATGTAATAAAAACAGTTCTGTTCTGTGTACTATATGTTGTAAAGGGATATACTTCAGAATTAGCTAGGGATTTTATTGAGTAAAGAAGAAAATGATCAATGTTAACTGTAATGATGGGAACATTCATGCAACAGACTACTTGTTCATTTACTTTTACTTATCAGTCTTTCTTTAATAATTCTTAGTGTTACTGATTCTTGTTCTCACAGATTCATTACTCTTATGTCCAGTGGTGGTGTTTTTGACACCATAGCTACTTTGTTTTGGCTTCTTATGTTTATCTGAATGTGCAGCAATGTGTATATACTCAGGCTTGTTCATGAGATATGCTTGGATGGTTCAGCCTCGCAATTATCTTCTTTTAGCATGTCATGCCTCAAATGAAGTTGTGCAGTTATATCAGTTGTCACGCTGGGCTTCTGCTCGTGGGTATGTTCTATTCTTTTTTATAGGATCACAAACGAGTGGCTTGTTCCTTGCTCTGTGAAATATTCTAATAATTTAAAGTTGTCATTTTCTTAATACTTCTTTTTTCAGGCTAAGCATTTTAGTATGTATATGTATTAAGGTATGTATATGTATTAAGATAGCCTTTTATTGGTAGTCAGTGATTCTGAAATGAAGTAAACTATTTTTGATTACACAGTTCAGTTTTAGCCATTGCAAAGTTACCCTTTTAAATAAAATATGTTTCATTATATTAGGCCCTTCATTTTAATTACTCATAATCTTCTTTGCCTTGTCCCAGCAAAATGGGGATAGTTACATGAGTTATCTTTTGCCATTTTCCTCAATGAAGAGCTAGATCCTTAATGCATTTTAATTACTGGAAGGTTCAATTCTTTTATTAAGTGATAGGTTTTATATTTAAATTTTTTATATAACAAATCTTCTTGCAGGGATCAATCAAAGAAGGATGTTGTTGTGCATTGATATTATATGATCTAAAATATCTGTTTGTCAAAACATTCAACATGGGGTTCATTGTTTTCTTCCAAATTTTCATTTGGAAGTTAAAGGATTGACATGTTCTGATGCTTTGATCCTGAAGATGAAATGTTCAAGTTTACATATGAATTATTTTTTCCTTTTAATAAACCCTTAAAATTATATTTTCCTGGTATTTCTCTCTAGTTTGCTTCACCAAAATCAGCTATCAAAATGATGGGATAAAGGTTATCACAAGGCATGGATTCTATATTTTTGGAACAAAAATTATTGTTTTAACCATAGACAGAAATATTCATACCAATTCTTAAAATATATACAATAGGCACAACATCGGTCATTTATCATGAGGTAGTTATATGAAAGCCCTTATTATAAGTGGCTATTCTCTGCGCACGTATAGTGTTCTCTCCACTTTCACATTCATATACAAGCTTCATAGCACTACATACTTGCAATGGAAACAACGTTACTCTATTCTTAGGAACATGTCATTGCAAGCTTCAACAATTTCATTCATTTCACATAAAGGGGTATGTGTAAACTGTTTGGCTTTAGGCTTGTTTGGAACCTCAAAGAATGACCATTTAGAAGAATTATTAGGAAGTATAATGATACCTTAAGTGTGATTCGAACTAGAAACCTCTTGCCCACTAATTGCTTTAGCTAATTATCACTAGCTATGTTTGTTACAATGATCTAACCGCTTGAGCTACCTATCATTGGTTAGGTTTGTTGAGGTAGACCCAAGCTATAAGTAGAGCATGGACTAATTGCTCTATGACTTGTAAGAGTCAAATTGGATTTGATACTTTTTTCTGCTGCCCAGGGTCTATCCACACTTGACAAATTAAATGTTCAGTCAAATTGGATTTGATAAATTTTTCCAAACGGTCAAAGTCCAAAGTGGTATACCACCATTCATAATAGTCATGGATCTAGCCACAGATTTGCTCGGTAAGGCATTGACGCCAATTGTTGAATATTCCATCAAGAGACAAAAACCTGATTTCTTTTTTAGATGGTGTTAGAAAACAAAGATGTTTGTGTGCTACCTGTGATTCATATACATTATGGTCAGATCCTCATGTTGTTAAATATGTTATGTAGGTTGATGATCATTTCATACCTTCTTCAACCCGCTATTCACTATCAATATGGATTTTGGTCTCAAAGTTTCGTAAAAGTTTTTGTCTAGAAAATGCACATAACTGTTGGAATTTTCCGCAGCACATTATGCACTAAAATATGTAGAAATTTTTCTTCATTGATAGGATTCTGTAGATTTCGGAATAAAGCATCTAAGACTCTCTGGCAGTCTCGTGCAGATATCAGCATAGTAGCTTACAACCACGTAAATGATGCTGCAACAGACCAATGTCGGAATTGTTGGTGACTCATTGGTAATCAATTTTTCATTCAGTTTCCAGTTCTCTAGCTTGAAATCATTCAGTTTCCAATTTTCTTCTTTGCTTTCATAAGTCCTTGGAGAAAGAAAGTCAAAGAAAGTAGGCAATTGTAGGTGGAAATGTAGAAGGTGGTAGGAATAATGTAAAATGATAGTTGACTAATTTGCAGCAAATATTTGTATGAAATCATAAAAATTACCACTTGTAGCATACATACATATGGATAATGGTGCTAGTAGTTTTAAACATTAACACAAAAAATGCCCTTTTTTCACTATGACTTTCAAGCCTTATGGATTATCCTAGTGAACCCATCACTTCATCTAAGTAAGAGAGCAACAAAGGGTAACAACATTCAAATGCCTCCATGTGATTAACAAATTCATCCAATAGGACAAACAAATGCTAACACCACTATTAAAATATTAGTCCTTACTCATGTAGAGTCCAAATCAAAGTTGACATTCTTCTATAAAAGATAACCAATCTTAGCAGGAAATCCACTATGCAAAGCTCTACTAAACTTAGGTTCAATGTTAAACATCATTTTATAGGAAATGTACAAAGCCTATGACCTACCCACACTGAAGAAGAGCAATATCAAGTTAGTGATTATAGATAAGGTTGTTATTATACCAATAAGATAGGTTGATGATGTTGTGTTCACTATAAGTGGGTGGTCTTATCATATAGATTCCTTGGTGATTCACATAGGAGGTAACAGGGAAGAATTTTCAATTATTATGGGAAGAGCCTAGTTGAGTATAATAGATATGAAATTGGACATCAAAGATCTTTCCTTGAAAATTAACATAGAGTAGTTAAAATAAATGAGTTCCATGCATTGTATACATTGATTCAAGGTGCAAGTACATGTAGAAAATTTAGAACATTCAAGATACCACCGTTTCAATAGCCAAAGTTGTAGGCACTTACAACTTGTAGTAGCAAATATTCCATCTCATCTCACTTTCCAAGTTCGTGTCCTTCGTGAATCTTATCATATATAATCTTCATAGATCCAACATAACCATTAAATCCCTCCCAATAAATATGCTTTTTTGTTTGAAAGTTCCTTAAATCACAAAATCCATTGAATCTCAAAAACTTTGCTTGATCGAATTTGTTAGGTCAAATTTTGGAGCATTTACATTGATAATGTTGATGATCTTATTGCCAAATATAAGTTTTATATCCATAATACTATCGCTATGGTGGTATACTTGTACCATCTTATCTTTAACAAATTGATCAAAGATGATGCCACTTCCTTGCGTTGATTTTCTTTTTCTAGGTAGAAAAGTTTGTAGCCTTTGTCGAAATCTCAAGCTTTTTCCTTTCTTCATCTTGTTTTTTAGAGGTAGGCAATGTTGATTTTCCTTATTTTACCATCTAACATGTTTATCATTGGATTTTCTTCTTTATCTATATCTATCCCTAATGTGGAAGCCCTTATCCACTTTCCACAACATTTGAGTGCTAATATTGGGAGTTGTTTTTGGAGGATACCTTAGCAAGGGTTTCCACATCAGAGATGAATATGAAACTTGGTTAAGTTATTTTTATAGTTTGCTTAATTCTTTTTTTCATAATGTTCACTATTACAATATGCATTTATCTTGGCTTAGGGGTGTAGTATAGTGATTAGGACACAAATTAATAATACAAGCTAAATAACTATAAATCAACATTAGAAAAACAATTCCTAATTTGAACTTTGTTAAAGCTATTTGGATGCAACACTTCAACATATTACCAATATGTCTATATGAAGACTAGAAAATTAAAAACTGAAATTTTATTACATTTATAAACCCTTTGGATCTACTAGATAGTAGAAATGTAAGTGCTATGAGTATTGTTGTAATACCCTAATTATATATAATATGCTTACATTATAGAACATTGTTTAAAAAAAAACATGTGGTTTTCATCCTCAATGCTATTTATATTGCATAGTTAGTATATTCACTCTTGATAAGGAATTTTAAGCTATATCCCAATTTGAATTCTTAGTGATGGAATCCTATTTGTGTTTCTCAAATAAGCAGTTTGGCTAAAATAATTCGTTAATGACTCTAGATAAGAGTAAGTGATAAGCAAAATGCAATCATCTTATCAAAGGATCCTTGTTTTCCAATTACCTTTAGTTATTAAAATAACTCTAATTATGATATCACCAATTCAATTATTAGTCATGCATACAACTTGCAATTCAACTTGTAAGTTCATTCAATGTTAGAAAGCCAAACTTGTTATTTAGAGTATGCTTAGTTTCTTAAATTAATAGATGTTGAATCTAAGAAGTTATGAATTACTGAAGATTACTCTTGTAGAAGCTCATTTAGTGTCTGTAGATTTATCCTTCAACAAGCTTATTGGAATATTACCCAGAGTGTTCCCATGAAACTTGACTTCACTAACGTTGAATGGGAATCATATTTATGGGTCAATTCCTTGGGATGCCTTATCAAGGCTGGAAAACTTAATAGAACTTGATTTGTCTAGCAAAAGTTCACAGCAGGGATTTTTGGATTGGTGGTAGAATTCAAGAAAATTCAAAAAAATTCTTTAGGAAACAAGTAGTTGGAAGGCAGAATACCAGCTGAAATTGGGTGGCTTAGCTCTGCTTTGTCTGAGCTTTCAATACCCAATAACTACTTGTTAGGCAGAATTATGCAAATGGTAACCTGAAAAATCTAAGATGTTTAGTCTTGGATCATAATAATTTGTTAGGTACCATTCTTTCCAACTTAGGAGAATGTTACATATTAGAGCTTCTAGACCTTTCTTCAAATAAGTTTGAAGGCTCCATCCCATCGGAGGTGGCAAATCTATACAACATTCAATTCTACTGTAATTTGTCATGCAACGCTTTGCATGGGAGATTGCCAACAGAAATTGGTCACATGATTCATGTGCTAGCAATAGATGTTTTAGCAAAGAATCAGCCGCACAGTTTTAGCTTGTCTTGAAGGTTGCAAAAACCTGCAATATCTGAATTTCTCTTTTAATGAGTTACAAGGATCCATTCCAGGGTCTCTGAGCCAGCTGGGATACCTAGTGTCCATGGACCTTTCCCACAACAATATTTCTAGTCCCATACCCTTTGAACTTGAGAAACTGTAAATGCTTCAAAGTCTCAATCTTTCGTTCAATGATCTAAATGGGCAAGTTCCAAAAGGAGGATATTGCGTAGCCCTCTGCGATATCACGTACGTGATATCACAGGGGATGTGATATCGTGGCTGACGTGATATCGTGGCACATGCGATATCGCATCCCATCATACTCCCATGACTAAATAAAAACTCATCCTTGAGTTCCTTACAAAATATTGGAAAGGTATTGGATTCTTGACTGAATGGAACTAATGGTGCACTACCAAGTGTATAAATAAGAGGCAACTCTTCCTTGTTTCTCCCTCTAGATCTAGACTTTAGTGAAACTTTGGCAATTTTACCTCTCCAGAGATAAAATAATTTCCATGTGCTTGCAGTAGGATCTTGAAAGTGAACGGATATTTATTTGAGCAAATACTATACCTGAACACAAGTTTGTGTACAGAAATAAAGACAAACTTTTGGATAAACCTTGCAGTGCATGGACTAAGCTAATTAGGACTTTAATTATTGTTATTTATCATTTATCGTTTCAATGCTTTATTAGTTAATTAAATCTTTCTCAACCCTTCTCCTATAGTTAAGTGCATTTAATACGACCGCTTCGAGCATGTGCGTTATGCTTGGTAATCCCAGTAACGACTAGCGTTTGGTAATCCCAGAAGGTTGCATTCGTTCAGGGTATGAACGGCAAGTGGGAACGGATGATGATGCTAGGTTAATTAAGGCTTAGTTAGTTAGTTAAATTTAGTTAATTAGTCTCTTCACCCTTTACCTGATTAGCATAGCCAATAAAATAGAAAAGATATAAAAATCACATACCTCAGACTTACTTAACCATACAACCGTGACAAATACAAGTAAGTCTGGGAAGATAACGAACGATTAATCTTAAGTGTTCTATAAGGCATGTAGGCACTTAGTCTATGAAATTCAACCAGATCGTGCATGTAACGCTCGTATTCGTATGGTTGAGTGTAGGGGTACCTCGCCACTCATCAAGTATGCAATGTATTCTTGTTTATTATTTTCTCAACTAACCCTAAGGGTTCGTTCCAATGATGTGAATGATTTTCTATGTTCTAGTTAGCACACAAATAACTAAGTCATTAGCAATGGTGCCAATGATGAGTGGCGAGGTACCCCTATGCTCAACCATACGAATACGAGCATTTCACACACGATCCGATCGAATTCCAAGGACTAAGTGCCTATGCACCTTTTTGGAGCAAGGACGCGTTGGTTGATCATTGTCTTCTCAAGCTTACTGGTATCTCACAATTGTATGGTTAAGTAAGCTTGAGGCATATGATTTTTATAGCTTTTATGTTTTTATGTCCTGTTGCTAGTAAGGGAGGAGAGAGAGATAACTAAGTGACTAATTTAACTTAACTACTGATTAACTAGGCTTTAACTAATCCTAACACCAGTATCCATTTTCACTTGTCGTACACATCCTGAACCAGTGCAACGCTACTAGGATTACCAAACGCTAATCGTTACTAGGTTACCAAGCATTGCACACAGGTTTAAAGTGATCGTACTGAGTGTAATTTAACGATTTTCTTAATTGATCAAAATGAATTACTATGCTAATAACAAAAATATAAAGTGCATAAAATAAAATAAATGTATAATAAAATAAAATAAAATAAATGTGTAAGAAAACAAATCTCAAGTGCTATAAGGATGAATCAAAGAGTTCATCTTTATTGCTATACACAAGATGTGCTCAGGTACACAATGCTCGAATAAAGATCTGTCGACACTTAACATCCTACTGCGGGCACTTGGAAAATAATCTAACCTTAAAACAGATTACAAGAGTTTTGCTACTTGACTGCTATAAGAATTTTTCTCCCAATTGTGCACGTGGGCATTGTATTTATAGGCTTGGGAGCAACTACTCTAATAATGAGAGCAACCACTCTAATAATTAGCATAACTGCTAAAGAAACCACTAGAGTAACCACTTTAATAATTAGAATAACTACTAAAGAAACCGCTAGAGTAACCACTCTAATAATTAGAATAACTACTAGAGTAACTGCTCTCATCAAATTCCATGACTTTTATGGCTAAGGAAACACTTAACTAATTATTAATATGATGTTCACTTTTTTAATTGAAATATTTTTCTTAAAGGTATTTTTATTTTAAGTTTGATTAGCATTAAAGCATATCTAGAAGGCCTGAAAATTTTTAAGTGATCCATAGAGCTTTGGTAAAATTAACGTTCTTACACATTCTTTGTGTTTAATCTATTTGGTGGATTCTAATAAACAATAAACCATGAATTAATATTAAACACCTAACATTTGGTATTACTTAATCTTAATGTTGGTTCAATTTCAACTCCTTTAATTTATAATCAATTCCTTAAATTTCAAACACCCTAAATTATTGGGGTAACACTACTTTATAAAGTTGGTTTTAAGTTTTATCAATGTTTCATGTTGGCTATATGTCCTAGGGTATATATAGTCATCTATCTTATATACCTATTAATATAAACAAAAGAAACTTTAGAATAGGAGATTTTAACTTGTTTGGAAATTGCCCATATTCATAAAGGGTTATTAATAAAAGTTGGCTAAGATTCATAAACCACCACTTTAGAAAATTAGGGCCAACACAAACATGCCACACATAGAAAAATTATAGTACTTATTTTATTTACGTAATGAAAAAGTTTGTTTTTTATTTTATTTAATATAAAGTACTCTTCTAATACTTACCCTACCATGAAAAAAAATGTTGTACATCTAAGTTATTCTTAAAATACTTAAATTATTAACTATGTTCCAACTAAATATTATATTGGTTGTTTGTCTTAAGCATAAACATAATCAAAGATTTAGATCCAAAATACCATCTAGTAACATCTTACAAATACTAATAAGGTACTCGGACTCTTAAATTTAAGGTTATCATCCTTAAATTTAAAGGGGAAAAATTTTAGTTGTCAATATGCCACAACTTCCCCCCGTGAAACAGGTACGAAACTGCCAACGGTAATTAAAAAGCTTGGAAGGTGCAATTCCTTAACGTATCTTTAGCGGTCATGGTTAATTCCTAAGTTTAATTCTATTCTCAAGAGGAAACTTGAAAAAAGCAACAAAAGTTAACAAAATTTGTTTACTAATAAGTATAATATCAAAACGTGAAGAACGCCCAGACGGTATAATGCATAATACAGACATAAGCACACGCATCAAAAATATGGATAAGCCTTGGAGGATAATACACCCCACAAACTTAATCGATATGCACACTGGAAACTTATGCATAATCCCTGGAGGATAATATACTTTGAATGGTGGAGTGAAACTTAGATGTTGACTCTTCAAGAAGAAGACAACATAGGCACTGAGTGGTGTTGAAGAAGACACCGTAGGCGCTGAGTGGTGTTAGGTGAGGGACTTTATTGGTGCATGATAGTGGCTTCTTATTTAAGATTCTCTTGGAGATGAAACTCAAACACTGATTCTCTTGGAAAGTTCCTCCAAGAAACGGGAAACAAAGGTCATGTCTGGTCTTTGGTAAGGGTTTTCACTGGTACAGCTTAGTGCCATTTTTATAAAGTCAGAAATGCAATTCCACAGCAAAGTATCCTCAATGCATTCCGATGGCAGCTTTTTGTGCAACACTTGTTCTAATTTATCAGGGAATGAATCCAGCACCCAACTGTGTAAATTGCAAAACCCATCAGGATTTTCATCAGTTGGGCTTTTACCTGTTGCCATTTATAACAAGTTTACTCCATAGCTGTATACATCTCCCTTAGGCGACACCATTCCCCCTCCTCCATACTCTGCAAATTCATTATCATGTCAAAACCAATCCTAAGAAAATTCTTAAAATCTAAATTAGTGAATGTGTAACGACTAACCATAAATATCATGTATAACAGAAACCTCTATTATAGAGGCTTGTAAGGGTAAAGTTTAGGCAGTGTCAAATAAAGGATGATTTCAGAAAATTCAAATAAAGCCAAAGTACCAGGATGTAAGTAGGTACCTGGAGGAATATAACCAATTGATCCTGCAAGAGACAAACTGGAAGATAAGGAAGATACAGAATCAGTGCAGAGGAACTTTGCAATACCGAAATCAGCAACATGAGCAACCATATCTTCATCAAACAAGATGTTGCTGGGTTTTATGTCACAGTGGATGATTTGAATACTGCTATAATGATGCAGGTATTCTAGCCCATGTGCAATATCCATGGCTATATTCACCACCTCTCTGAAGGACAGGTATTCATTCTCTCTCTACAGGGCTTGTGCCAAACTTCCTTTGGGGATCAGTGGCATGACCAGGGCTTTGTGTGCGCCTTCCCAACAAAAATCGATGATTTTTACTAAATTTCTGTGCTTCACCATGCTCAAGGCCTTGCATTCTAAAACAAAACCTTTCAAGGCTTCTTGATTAATTTTGTTAAGGAGCTTAATAGCCACATCAATGCCATCTCTGAGAGTGCCCCTATATAGGGAGGCCAGGATTATGGAACCCAGCAGCTTGTTGATGTTGAATCCTCCAGTGGCTTCGCTGATGTCTTTGTAAGAGAACTGATTTCCATAGTTCTTCTTCCAGTTGTCAAATTCACAATTTAACACACCTCTATCCCCTCTATCCTTCAGACTCCTTGTGCAGTAGATTGATACATAGAAAACAAGGCAAATTACCAAAACACCAGCGCAGGCAGCAACTGGAGCAATGATTTTTACCTTGGAATCAGTGTGAGTGTTTGCCACGGATGTGCAAGCAGGTAGCTGTACCCATTCTCCACAGAGCTTCGGATTTCCTAAAAATGATAGCTTGTTAAAATGACGAAATGATGCTCCCTCTGGAACTTCTCCAATTAGATCATTGAATGAAAGATTAAGGATCTGAAGCATCTGCAATTTCTCAAGGTCAAAAGGTATTGAACCAGAAATATTGTTGTGGGAAAGGTCCATGGACACGAGGTTCTCCAGGTTGCTCAGAGACCTTGGAATTGATTCTTGAAACTCATTAAACGATAAATCCAGTTGTTGCAGGTTGTTGCAGCCTTCAAGAACAGATGGAATGGTGCCGCTGATTCTATTTGCTGAAACATTTATGGCTTCAGTGTGAATCATCTTACCAATTTCTGCTGGCAATTTTCCATGCAAGGAATTGTGGGACAAATTGAAGTAGATTTGAATATTGTAGAGATTTGCCACTTCCGGTGGGATGGAGCCATCGAACTTATTTGAAGAAAGGTCCAACAGCTCTAATTTATAACATTGTCCTAAGCTGGGAGGGATCGAACCTGACAAGTTATTATGATCCAAGACTAAACGTCTTAGATTTGTCAGGTTACCAATTGCATCAGGAATTCCCCCCAACAAGTTATTTTGTATTGAAAGCTCGTACAGAGTAGAGCCAAGCCTCCCAATTTCAGAGGGTATGCTGCCTTGCAATTTGTTATTACCTAGAGCAATTCTTTGAATTTTCTTGAATTCTCCCACCGACCCAGAAACACGACCTGTGAGCTTGTTATCAGACAAATCAAGATTTATCAGGTTTTCCAGTTTCCCCAAGGCCTTCCAAGGAATTGGACCGGATATAAAGTTCCCATTCAAAAGTAGTGTCGACAGGTTGAATGGGAACACTTCTGGCAACATTCCCTTTAGCTTGTTGGAGGATAGATCCAGAACATTTAAGGTGGAGCAATTTGAAAAAGCAGATAAAATAGAAATTGTGGGAGAGCCATCATTTACAAGATGATTGGACATTACCCTGAAAACAGTCAACAAAAACCTTCCAAACTGCAGAGAAATGACTCCTGTCAGCTGATTTTTATCAAATACAAGTCTACGAAGATTGCTGCAGTTCCCTAAAGATGGAGGAATGCTGCCTATCAGGTTATTTCCTGACAAGTAGAGAACAGATAGGTTTTCCAGTGTGCCCAGCTGAGAAGGAACATAGCCTGTAAAAGCATTTTGATGCATGTTTACATGGCTAAGTCTAGACATGTTGCCAACTGATTCAGGAATATCACCAGCCAATTGAGGATTTTCAAAAACATACAGAAACATAAGATTCTTTAGCTTGCAGATTTCTTGTGGTAATGTGCCGGTTATGGGTGTCCGATAACTGTACAACTGTTCCAGAGAAGAGAGTTTTCCTATGGAAGAGGGAATTGAACCAGAGAGATTGTTTGTCTGGAGGGCGAGTATCTGAAGACTGAACATGTGGCCAATGTTGTGAGGAATGCTACCATGCAAGTTATTCTGTGCAATGGACAGTATTTGCAGCTGTGTAAGGTTTGTAAATGTGTCAGGAATGGTACCTTGGAGCCTATTTTCGCATAGATACAAAGTTTGCAGGTTTTTCAAGGTGCCCAGCTGGGGAGGAATTGTACCATGAAATGAATTATTGCAAAGATCCAGGTACGTGAGATAAGATAAATTGCCGAGGGACGGAGATATTGTACCTTGGATTTGCATGCTGTAAAGATCAAGTTTCACCACTCTGCCAGCTGAATTGCATTCAACATTACTCCAGTTGCAGTAGTGTATGGAGTTAGGATGCCAATTAACCAAAGCTCCATTAGGATCAGACTCCACCATTTTCTTGAATATAAGCAAGCTTTCGACGTCTTGTTCATGCAATAATTTTGCAGAGTGAAAATTTCCATTCATCATGCAAATGGAAAACAAAACTAGATGCCATAATACAACACTTCTATGCAGCATGTTTGCTGTTGGGATCTCGAACTTAACCTAAACATTGCAGAGTGTTTGGCGTCACTGGCTTGGAATGCTGAATTTAAAGACTCTCAAGGGAAAGTTCATGTTGTGCATCATATTATTATTTGACTCAATGACCAAGACATCGGCGACTCTGATTATTATTGGACTCAATGACCAAGCCACTGGCATCTCTCATGTGAGTCTAGATGCGCTTCCTCATTGTTGTGCATTATTAGCACTCATTTGGACTTTTGTGACCCTACTTTAAAATTCATTGAGTGGTGGGCCTCCTTGTTGTTGTTAGAACTGCACTGCATTAATTACAGAATCAAACTTTTCATGCCTTGAGAAGGCTTATTCTTTGTTCTTTTGATCATGCATTAAGACTCTTCTCAAATTGCTTCTTTGAAATTAAGTAATGGGGCTATTCTATTAACTTTGCTCGCTCTTCTCTAAAATTAAATAAGTAGTGAACCTTTTCTTTGTTCTTTCTACCTTACTATGACTTTTCTAACCTTTTCTTTGTTCTTTCTACCTTACTATGACTTTTCTAACCTTACTTCTTTAAAATTAAACTAGTGTGCCTTTTCTTTGTTCTTCTAACCCTACTACGATAATTATGTACTCAAATTTTTCTACTCCAGAAATCATGCTTAGATTTTTCTTACCTTGACCCTTCATCAGGTTAGAATTTCAAGATTTTAGTAGGTATCAAGAGGAGATTCTCTAACTTTTAAAAAAAAGTAGAAATATATTTTGTTTATTGTTAAAAAGTGTCATGAGTATACAACATCATCATCATAGCCTTGTACTAACAAAATATGAAGGGTTACATGAGATCTCTTTTGTCATTATGAAAAGCTAGATCTTTATTTATTTACAATTTTTTCAAATCATCTTCAATTATTTTTTCAATCTTTTTATGTTCCTTTTGATATCTTTTTTGGAATAGTGATGTAGGAAGCTTTTCTATAGGCTCATTATCTAATCTATTGTGTACATTCCCCAACCATCTAAGACATCATTCTTATAGCTTATTTGAAATAGAAGCAACTCAAAATCTTTCTCTAATATATAAAACTATGCAATCTATTATTATTATTATTATTTGTAACATTCAACATCCATCAAAGCATCTACATTTTTGCCATATTGATTTGTTATTCATTCTTCTTTTGTATTCGTCAACATTCATCACCATAAAATATAGCAAGTATGATGGCTATCCTATTGTAGTGAGCAACCTCTTACCATTGAATTTTCATGTTTACTTTACTACTATTTATGTTGTTGTCCAAATTACATTCCATAAATTCTTATATTGATTTTTAGTCCTAACCTTTTAGCATCTAGAAGTTAAATTGCAATAGACAATGATGATACGATGATATAAAATTTATCATAGTTATATAAAATCTTCAAAATTTACACGTTAGTAAGCTTACCTTAAATTAAATTAACTCATATATTTGACAAGGTGAATCTCTTTTTTAAAGCTTTAAACTAAAATCTAATGAGCTATGCATGTGTCATTGCATCTCATAAATTATTGGATATGGTTTGGTTTGATTCAAGATAACTTGGTGCATTCATTTTTAAGAATTTAATGCTCTTAGGGAAATTTTTGTAAGTGGTCTCAATTGGAAAACAAAACGTAAAATTATGTGATGGTAGTCTTGGAAAAGCACATAAACTTGATGCGATGTAAATGAGCCCTGGTGCCTTAGAGGTGATGTGATGTATATTAGCCTAACAGAGACAAGAGTGGAAGTGGAATTTCATTTCTTTTTGTGGGTATTACCTTCATTGGCAGACTTAGTCCTCGATCCTTCATTGGTCTCCCCTGAATCATTGCGGATTGGTTAGTCTAGCTTGAATCGTTGCAGATACAAGTCCATAACCATAAGTATTCGCATTCATATTTTACGATGAAAAGCATGAATAACAGCACCATAGTAACGATGATTCTAATGGTGTAACTGTCCCCTACTTTTTGAGTTTTACTTTTCTATTATCAGTATCTACACCATGCTAGAGGACAAAAACGATGGGTTATAAACGGAGGAAACTTGTTCACTTTCAAAATTGCGGAGAAAACGAGTAACGAGTCTTCTGCGCCATGCACAAAATTTTCGTGAAGTATCTTTTCAGGAATACATGTTCGCTTTCAATGCTAAAATTGTGAGAAAACGCGTGTAGCATCTTGTGGGTCCATGTACAAACTTTTCGAGAAGGTTCACGTTTACTTTGACCTAAAAGAAACCGGAGGACAATTCACGTTCATTGAATGCCAAAATTGCGGAAAAAACGTCTACCGCTTCTTCTCAGTCCATGCACAAAATTTCCGAGAAGCTGCCTCCAGAGACTTAGTTCAAGAAAGACCAAAAACAAATGGTAGAGGGTAAAATATGGTTTTTTATAGAGATCTTAGGTATTCGCCTAAGCATACAGTTGAGAACGAGCATTATGTGAATTATCGTTCACCTCATCCTCTAAATGCAATGAACCTACAAAGTTTTCACAAGAACAAAGTAGTTGCTGCAATATTGTGGCTTTTCTGGATCTATGTTATTTTCCATTTCAGCTTTATTTATAACGACAGTGTTAGCCTTAGCCCTGCACCCATTGACTATTGCTATCTTGAGTCTTGTGACTGCAATCATCCTTCTCCCGGTTTCAATTAAGGTTTACCCATAATGGCTGTGTTACCCCTGGCCTTATTGCTACAATTACTGCTCTCGTGGTTACCTTATGTGATTTGATGGTTAAAGCTTACTGCTCTTGGACTGTGCAGAGTATCTTGCCACCAAACTTATGCTGGATTTACTGTTGTGCTGAATTTACAGGGCAGGGCGATTGGAATTTATATGCTAAACGTTAACAGTCAGACAGATAAGCACGTTTAAGAATCCAGAGAAAAAAAATCTGCCCGTGGGGACGAGTCTCACTTAAGAACTCCAAAAAACCACTTTCAAGATGGTTGATTTTTGAGCTTTCCATGATTTTGTTTTTATCCAAAAGGCTCCAATGAGTATCTACATGTTTTGGAGTCCAAGCATTCAATTGAAAGAAGTTTTGTGTTTATCGGCCAGTAAGTGAGCATGAAAGTCATTATGTTTATGGATGTTAACATGATGCGATGTAAAGCATAAGATACACATGTACACAACATAAAATTGTTGTGGTTAAGAAACTTTCTAGGATACCTTGGAACATCGCCCTTGTGACCATGATTGTAAGTCAAATCAATCAAACGTGCATTATTTGGGCCTTTCTATGAACCTTGGAACCATCCCCGCTGCTACGGCTACAAGAAACTTCAAGTCAAATCAATCAATATTTACATAAACACTTTTTCTATAGAGCAGGCCTTGGAACCATCCCACTTCCACTTCCATGATTAAAAGAAACGTCAAGTCAATCAAGATTTGCATAAACGTGGTCTTGCTGAAAAGTCACGTCAATCAAGATTTGCATAAACGTGGTCTTTCTATACACTGGGCCTGTCTATGAACATTAAAACGATCCCCACTAAGTCAAGTTAAACGAGCTTGCAAGAAAAGTCAAGTCTGTCACATGTTATAGTTTTTGGATTTTCTATGAACCTTGAAAGCATCTGGTAATGAGCCAAGTCAAAATGGAAATTTTTATCATGTTCAGGGGTAACATTTGCACGTTAGCATTGACGATGGTTTGTTCATCAGCGTAGCCTAATTTTACGGCTTCACGATTTATTTTAAGTTTTCTTTCTCCAGAAATTATACGTTATTTTTAGAAGTACATTTTCTCATCCTCTCTGTGGATATTACGAGGCAATTAAAGGACGAGCTCAAACACTAATAAAATATGCACATTGCATTTCATTCCTTTAAGATCCTTCCTTACTTGCATTACCAAAATGAAGAGACAAAGCTTCCATGAACGCCAATCCGTTGCTGCAATTTTATAGAATAATTTTAGGGCTCTTCTCTGATTCTCACGTTTAGTTTGACTGATTTTAACTAGTTTAACTATATATTTATAATATATATCTATTATTTAGCTCGAGAGAATCTTATATATTTTACAAATTAATAAAATCTCGAATTGATTTATTGAGAATTGATATTCATATTGAAAACCAAAATCAAAATGACTGTACCTTATTCAATAATAATTCTTGTGAAAATTTCTATTAATTTGATTTATAGTGTTTCTTTTCCATGGCGTAGACTTTACATAGCATTTTTTTTCTATGGCCTGGACTTTCCATGCACTGTATTGGTCTCTCGGCCAAAAATATTGCCTGCCAAGAAACAGGTACTTGCAACTTGGAAGCTACAACATGCGTATTTTCCCCCAAAGCAGGAATCACTTGGTTGGTTGGAATGTTGCAGGAAAAAACTTGTATCATTTGTTTTTTTTTTACCCTTATTAATGCTTAGTCAATTTGTATTTTTCAACGAAAATGTAATACCCGTTCCATATATCTGATGGGTCTTTAGACTTAATAAACCTTCAATTTTATCTTCCTTCCCTTTTAAAACCATTTTAACTAGACATGTTAAAGATTATATAGATTTTATTTGCATGTAAATGGTTGTTCAAATAGTTATAAGAATACTTTTTTATTATTCATAGTTTGCATATTTTTTCTTTCCAAAAATATTTTTAGAATTAAATTTACCCTGCCTTTTAATCTTATAACTATATTTTAAAAAGTTTGTATTTGCTGAAGTTTAGAGCCCTTAAAAATCATAATTTTGGGAGACTTTGGATAGTGTTAGTGGTTGCATAATTTTTCAAGAATTGCAAAAGAATTGTGATAAGTAAAATTGTAAGTCTAGATTTGAGAGAAATCCTCCAAAGATATTAAAATTATGTTTTAAAAGTAACTGTATCATAAATAATTTTATATCACCGTTTCTATTTATTAAAAATAGATAAATATATCATTTTTGTAAAATTCAGTATATGAAATAGACATAGATGTATCATGTCGTTAAAGGTCAAAATTGATTTGGAACGTGATTGCGTTTGGGAATTGTTGACCAGAATCAATAATGCTCTATTTATGAAAATTCGTTAAGAACCGTAATCCTGATGAAGCATGATGATTAATTTCCAGTATTTTAACTAATTACTAGCAGGAAAGATTCGGAAACTCAAATGATTTCTCTCCTGATGACATCTGCCCATCCTTAACTATACTGGCTCTCTTACTTTCTATGAATTCTTTAATTACTGTAACCTTTTGTTTTATCTGAAACTTGGTGTTAGTTCTCAGATTTTGAATTTGTTCTGTATCAGAAAAAGCTCCTAACCCATGCTCACATGTTCGCATCTTTTTCTTGAAAAGAAGTCGCATGGCCGTCAAGGGAAACGGTAAAAAAAGAGGGAAAAAAACTGAAAGTGATTTATGCACCTTGTTCATTTAATCTTGTAAAACATCATTGCTTCTCTGTTTACAATTTCATTCCATTTGAAGTCAACTATGACGAGGAAATCGACACTTCAAAATAGGACCTCTGTTTCTTGCTATGTTACGTGTCTCTGCACGTAAGCAACATCCAATAAAGAGGCCAGTCATTCCAAATAACACGTGCCCCCCACCCCCCCACCCCTCGTCTTACTACGGAAGTGTCCACCCGAAGAAATTATAAAATCAATAATCATACTTTTGGTGCAAAGTATCTTAAATTAGGAAATAGGTTTTAGAACTAAAATTCTTACTTTGGTAATACAAGGCTATAATATTACACAACAAAAATGGAAGAGCCGAGCTTGCATGACAAATGATTGTTTGGACAGTGCATTAGAAAAATTTGCAATTTGAAATGAGGATTAAGGATATTTTAAAATGAGTTTATGAGCCTAAGGTGGGTTTAGGAGACGAATGTATTTGGAATACTAAATTTCACTTTTTATATTAATTTTATAATAAAATTGATAGTGCACATGTGTCATATTACAATCTTACAAATTGATAGTGCACATGTGTCACAATGAGAGATGGCCATGGAGACTAATTTATAGAAAGCTCTAGAGGTATGAACTTCAAAGTCTACACGTTTTTGTTTGAGTATCACCTTGACCCATTAGGACATAGAATACAAGTGTGTTTTTCATGATGGTGCTTATAGAAGCCATACCAACAATGATTATATGTTCTATATAATTGACATTGGAAAATTACTAAAGCTATCTTATTATATAAAAAGGGGGATAAAAATAATTTGAACGATTATTAAATGATTATTGTGAGAAATATTTTTGCTAAGTTGTTGGGCACAATGCTAGAAAAGAGAATCAATTATTGGGCTAAAAGTAACCAAGTTAGGGCAAGATGTTAAGCAAACAACATCACTCCACTATTGATCATTTAGTTATTCTTAGACACTACATAGAGTTTGCAAGAATGCCTACTAAAATGATTCAGTGATTTGTACAAAACTATGGTTGCACTTGCATAAAATTGGCCTCCCTTCACATTTCATTACAACTCAAAGATTGTATGAAGAAGTGATTATTGAAATTACAGACAATAATTCAAAGAAAAATTTGTTGACATTTCCAAAGTTCAAAACATTTTGAATATTTTATTAAAAACCTTTGTTTAGCTTGTATCCTGAGACTTTACCCCAAAAACTTTGTGCTCCATGAAGAGGAAAATATAATAGCTTTTGCTATTTAAGGGGTTATGACTCCTCTTGCATTTTGATGTAGAGAGTCCATAGTAGCTATGGTAATATTGGAAGAGGGATATGGGACAAAAGGTTGATCAATTCTATATAAGATGGACCCTTTCAACTTGAAAAATCATTTCTTTATATTTTGTTTTTTTTTGTAAAATAGAATCTTTGTACATGATGAGTGGCGAGGTACCCCTACACTCAACCATACGAATATGAGCGTTTCACGCACGATCCGGTCATACTCCAAGGACTAAGTGCTTACGCACCTAAATGGAACACTTAGGGTTAATCAATCGTTGTCTTCTCAAACTTACTTGTATTGTCACAGTTGTATGGTTAAGTAAGCTTGAGGTATATGATTTTTATAACTTTGGTCTTTTTATGTCTTCTGCTAATACAGTAGAGGGAGAGAGAACTAAGTGGCTAATTTATCTTAACTATTCATTAACTAGTTTCTAATTGTTCCTAACACCAATATCCGTTCCCACTTTCTGTACGCATCCTAAACCAGTGCAACGCTGCTAGGATTACCAAACACTGATCGTTACTTGGTTACCAAGTGCTACACGCATGCTCGAAGCGGTCATACTGAATGTACTTAACTAAGAGGGTCGAAGGTTGAGAGAGATATTAATTAACTAGGAAAGCATTAAACATTCAATAATAATTAATTACTAATTAGCTTAATTTGTATGCTGCAAGGTTTATCATAAAGTTCGTCTTTATTGCCATACACAAATGTGTGTGCTCAGGTACAAATTGCTCGAATAAAGATCCATTCACTCTATGACTGCTATTGTGGGCACAGAGAAATTATTCTAACTCTGGAATGACTAAACTGCAAGAATCTGGCTAAGGGTCTAAGGCTAACTCCCTTGAACAAAGGGTGCCACCTCTTATTTATAGAAGATGAGGCAGGACGTGATATTGCGGCTCATCATACCCCCATGACTGAATGAAAACTCGTACTCGAGTTCCTTACAAAATATTGGGAAGGTATGGGATTATTGACTTGAATGACAACTAATGGTGAATGGGGTGAAATGTGAACGAATCAACATTACAATACATGGCAACATTAGTGTTCATAACTACAAGAGTGAACACTATACACAATTGACATCCAGGCTTATTTGGCAACTGAGAGAGAAGAGACAGAGAGAAAAGAAAGGAGAAGACGTGTTGCTGCGATGCTAAGATTGCGCCTTCCTTTGTCCATCCATGCACGCACCATCAATCTTGTGCCTTGCACAATTGTTCCAGCACTAGTCCATCCTATGTGTTTCCTCCAGGTCCAATCCATTGTTGTATGATTGCTATATGCACACACAACACAGTCACATATGAGCAAGGATAAGTAAATTACAATACAATCGATACCTTGCTTCAATGTAAGGTCCATTGGCTGAGTTGTGATATGGCTGATATGGATTCTAGAGATATAACATTGGTGATGACCCAAGGTGTAGGGGTTAGGAGAAATGGCAACCAAAATTAGATGCCATAATACAGCACTTCTACGTAGCATGTTTACCATTAGATTGTCCAACTTATCCAAAATGTTGCAGAATATTTGGCCTCACTGGCTTGCATTGCTGAATTTAACGACCTAGAGGAGATGGATCAGATGCTTGGAAGAGTCTTGGATTGTGGCGCAACTTTGAAGATCTTCTTATGGACAGTGGACGAGGCTACCACCTACCCTGATGGGAATCCAAGGCTTCCACCTACCCTCACGTGTTGCCAAGGTTGCGTGTCTAAATAAATAGAGAGTTGCTTCTTACGTCTATGATTTTTAACATTCCGCCGCAGAAATTGACGAAGTAGCGGGCCCCTTCAAAGCCTGCTGCAACAATTACGTACTGAGAATGTTCAGTGCTCCGACTTGGACTTCTTTGACCTTGCCCCCCATATGCACAGGTCACATGAGCTGGGTTTTGTAATAGTTGAAGTGACGGTTGAAAATCGATGCCATTTTGGATTTATACCGGAAAATAAAACAGGAATTAGCAAATATCGTTACACATAAAAGTTTTTTGTAAGCAGTATTAAGTAGGGAAAAATCATGTTTGGAATGTCCCTGGTCTATGAATGTTTTGCAAGTAGAACGTTTAGCATATTCTGGCATCAAAATGCAAAAAAGATACCAATAACTATTTTTTATTTTATTCTAAAATATTGTCAAAATGATTTGCAGATGTTTAAAATATCTCAAGAATAACAAATTTATCCATAACTTTCGATACCGTGAAAGCTGAATGTCTTATGTATAATTATTCTTTCTCATGTACCCGTTGCATCCCCATGACATTTTAAAAAACCCATGGCATCCCTTAAGATATTTAAGGATACCTCCCAACTTTTCCGATTCCTAGTCTCCTAGAAACAGGTGAAACACTGCTTGCAAGTCTTATCTGAATAAAGACCTTGAAATTAATTTATACAGAAAAATAAAATCAGAATTAGCAAATATCCTTACATATAGAAGTCTCTTCTTAGTATTATTTGAATAAGGAATTTGAAATTGGTATGAAAAGTTCATCATGAGCAGACCACAAGTTGATTTTGATCATGGTGAAATCTGTATTGAACGAAATCTATATTAACTAAGAGTTATGGAAGAGACACCATTTACCCCTATAAAACATATTGGGGAGATAATACATATTAATTATAATGTGTTAGCAAAATTTTTGTTTTTAAATTTTATCCTTAAATGGATATTGTATACTACCATTTGTAAAAACTCATTTGGCAGGCAAAGTAATTGGGCTGAATAAGCTCTACAATTTTAGTTGAATAAGTAAAATAATAGCATACATTCATTAACCTAAATAATGTAAATTTACTACATTTCAAAGGACTTTTTAACAGAGTTATAATTGTTATTAACATGATGAAACCATGGTAGGCAAAAAAGGATGCAGATTTATTGCCCTTATTAACGCAGACAAGTGAGATGCACGTGAGCTCATTTTGAAGTATGAAAGTTATAAAATAGTATCATATACATTATTTTTATGGTTAACAACTTGTGAGCTATTGCAAATCAAAATTGTAGACCATGATGATATGAGATTTACCATAGTTACTGATATTACATTTTCAAAATTTGATTCTGTAAGCCATGAAGTTCTAACTTATGTATTTGACTATAAGTGTAAATCTCTTTTTAAAGTATAAAATTATAAGCGTAAATCTCTTTTTAAAGTATAAAATTAAAATGAACTAAGCTTAGCATGTACCATTGCATATTGTAAACCACAATGTGGTTTGATTCAAAATAACTGATTGCATTCATTTTTAAGAAGTTTATCCAAGAAAATTCTTGTGTTTCTTCCAAAGGATGAAAACTACGGGTTCTAAATCAGGAAAACGCGTTCACATTGAAAGTCAAAATTGTGTAACGCGTTTTCTGGGTCCATGCACAAAATGTTTGAGAAGTTTCTTCCAAAGGACAAAAACAACAGGTTCTAAACCTGAAAAATGCGTTCACTTTGAATTGTGGAGAAAACGCGTAACGCGTCTTTTGAACCCATACACAATTTCTGAGAAGTTTCTTACAGAAACTTAGTATAAAAGGACCAAAAACGGTAGAAGGTAAAGGATGGGTTTCTTATAGAGATCTTAGATATTTGCGTAAGCACACTGTGCAGAACAACTGCAACGTCAGTTGTCCGCATTACGTGAATTATCGTCCGCCTCAGCCTCTGAATGCAATGAAGCTACAAAATTTTCACAAGAACAAAGTAGTTGCTGCAATGTTGTGGCTTTTCTGGATCTATGCTATCTTCTGTTTCAGGTTTACCTATAGTTACAGTGGTAGTGCTAGCCCCCATTACAGTGGTAGTGCTAGCCGGCCCCCGCCGCCCCTTACAGGGTGCGCTGTTGCTCTCCTGCGTCTTGTGACTGTAATCATCCTTCTCGCACATGCAAGCCCTGCTCTCTCCGTATTTCTAAGGTTTACCCATAATGGCTGTGTTACCCCTGTATCCTGGGTTTTATGACTGTAATCATCTTCTCCCGGATTCAATTACTGCTCCAGGTTAAGTGATTTGATGGTTAAAGGTTTACTGATATGATTAATAAAACGCTGCTAGATCTACTACGTTGTAACCGGCATCTTTTCTATATCAAAAAATTTATGATAGTTTCCATCGTTCAGTTTCTTGTAAATGTTGCCGGAATGACACCAACACCAACGAATAAACAGGGCCTGCATCTTGGAGTTTACGGCAGTAGCCCTTTTAACCATTGTTAAAATTTTTGGGAACATTGTTTTGACTTTTAAAAAATAATAAACCTTGTAAGATCTTTAAACATAATTAAAAATGAAATTGAAATTTTATCTCCCGGCTAGAAATATATTTGCGATGAATTTTGAAAATATCCTTAATAAAATTATCAAAGTAATATTTAGAACAAATCAATTAAATTTGCAATCTTACAATTGCATCTATATTTAATGTACTCAATGTAAAATATTGCATAAAAATATGTTATTAATCTTCAATATTGCATTTGCTAATATTTCAGTTGTTTCAATTAAAGGTGTTAGTGCTTATTTCAATTGTTTGACGTGGTATTTTTAATTTAAAAATATCAATAATGATTCATTAGTCTTTCAATTTATTGCTAATATATGTTAGGATAGGAAGGATGACCTGACAGGGTAAGAGCTTTGAACAAGGATGTTGACGTGGCAGTCATTGGTAGGACACAAAAATGCTAACGAACTGCTGCAGAAAGCATGTCAAGCAATAACTGATATGCTGAATTGTAAATGAACAATAACCAGGATTGATATTTATTCACATATTTCCAAGCTGAGTTCATCATTAGCTTAACCACTTATGTGTTTTTTACTAAGTTATTGCCAATTCACACTGATTCTGACGTTTTCATTTATAAAATTCAGTGTTTGAGCACTAGGGCTGGCACATGAGCTTGTAGATTAACTGTTGAAAATTTAAGTTATCTTTTTATAGAGACTTTGGGGTTGTATTTAAGAATTAAAACAAAGAAATGCAGGTAGATCACATACAAAATTTAGCTGTGCCTTCAGAAAATGTTAGCCTTCAGCAGCCAATACTTTTCTATACACAAACATGTCTTCATCACTAGACAAAATAGCCCAAGTTTGCCACGTCTAGCATCCAAATGTGTATAAGCAAAAAACACTTCTCCTAACAAGGCCAACTGATTTGAGCTGACATTTGACAATGTGGAACACTAAGTGGGAAAAAAATTAAAATGAAGGCGAAAAACTATTAATATGTAAGAAATGGCCCTCAAAGCCAAATGAGAGTATGGGATGTGAAATTTTTGGCAGTACTAATTATTTGTAGATATATTTTTTAAACTACATAATATACAAGCGTTAACTTCTTTGTTGCCTGTGATTTGCATTTTTCACAAGTTTAATCTCAAGGGGTTATGCTGAGATTTATAAGAAATTAATGACTGCAGATCGCTGGGATTTAGGATGTAATAAAAACAGTTCTGTTCTGTGTACTATATGTTGTAAAGGGATATACTTCAGAATTAGCTAGGGATTTTATTGAGTAAAGAAGAAAATGATCAATGTTAACTGTAATGATGGGAACATTCATGCAACAGACTACTTGTTCATTTACTTTTACTTATCAGTCTTTCTTTAATAATTCTTAGTGTTACTGATTCTTGTTCTCACAGATTCATTACTCTTATGTCCAGTGGTGGTGTTTTTGACACCATAGCTACTTTGTTTTGGCTTCTTATGTTTATCTGAATGTGCAGCAATGTGTATATACTCAGGCTTGTTCATGAGATATGCTTGGATGGTTCAGCCTCGCAATTATCTTCTTTTAGCATGTCATGCCTCAAATGAAGTTGTGCAGTTATATCAGTTGTCACGCTGGGCTTCTGCTCGTGGGTATGTTCTATTCTTTTTTATAGGATCACAAACGAGTGGCTTGTTCCTTGCTCTGTGAAATATTCTAATAATTTAAAGTTGTCATTTTCTTAATACTTCTTTTTTCAGGCTAAGCATTTTAGTATGTATATGTATTAAGGTATGTATATGTATTAAGATAGCCTTTTATTGGTAGTCAGTGATTCTGAAATGAAGTAAACTGTTTTTGATTACACAGTTCAGTTTTAGCCATTGCAAAGTTACCCTTTTAAATAAAATATGTTTCATTATATTAGGCCCTTCATTTTAATTACTCATAATCTTCTTTGCCTTGTCCCAGCAAAATGGGGATAGTTACATGAGTTATCTTTTGCCATTTTCCTCAATGAAGAGCTAGATCCTTAATGCATTTTAATTACTGGAAGGTTCAATTCTTTTATTAAGTGATAGGTTTTATATTTAAATTTTTTATATAACAAATCTTCTTGCAGGGATCAATCAAAGAAGGATGTTGCTGTGCATTGATATTATATGATCTAAAATATCTGTTTGTCAAAACATTCATTTCTTCCAAATTTTCATTTGGAAGTTAAAGGATTGACATGTTCTGATGCTTTGATCCTGAAGATTAAATGTTCAAGTTTACATATGAATTATTTTTTCCTTTTAATAAGCCCTTAAAATTATATTTTCCTGGTATTTCTCTCTAGTTTTCTTCACCAAAATCAGCTATCAAAATGATGGGATAAAGGTTATCACAAGGCATGGATTCTATATGTTTGGAACAAAAATTATTTTTTTAACCATAGACAGAAATATTCATACCAATTCTTAAAATATATACAATAGGCACAACATCGGTCATTTATCATGAGGTAGTTATATGAAAGCCCTTATTATAAGTGGCTATTCTCTGCGCACGTATAGTGTTCTCTCCACTTTCACATTCATATACAAGCTTCATAGAACTACATACTTGCAATGGAAACAACGTTACTCTATTCTTAGGAACATGTCATTGCAATCTTCAACAATTTCATTCATTTCACATAAAGGGGTATGTGTAAACTATTTGGCTTTAGGCTTGTTTGGAACCTCAAAGAATGACCATTTAGAAGAATTATTAGGAAGTATAATGATACCTTAAGTGTGATTTGAACTAGAAACCTCTTGCCCACTAATTGCTTTAGCTAATTATCACTAGCTGTGTTTGTTACAATGATTTAACCGCTTGAGCTACCTATCATTGGTTAGGTTTGTTGAGGTAGACCCAAGCTATAAGTAGAGCATGGACTAATTGCTCTATGACATGTAAGAGTCAAATTGGATTTGATACTTTTTTCTGCTGCCCAGGGTCTATCCACACTTGACAAATTAAATGTTCAGTCAAATTGGATTTGATAAATTTTTCCAAACGGTCAAAATCCAAAGTGGTATACCACCATTCATAATAGTCATGGATCTAGCCACAGATTTGCTCGGTAAGTCATTGATGCCAATTGTTGAATATTCCATCAAGAGACAAAAACCTGATTTCTTTTTTAGATGATATTAGAAAACAAAGATGTTTGTGTGCTACCTGTGATTCATATACATTATGGTCAGATCCTCATGTTGTTAAATCTATTATGTAGGTTGATGATCATTTGATACCTTCTTCAACCCGCTATTCACTATCAATATGGATTTGGGTCTCAAAGTTTCGTAAAATTTTTTGTCTAGAAAATGCACATAACTATTGGAATTTTCCATAGCACATTATCCACTAAAATATGCAGAAATTTTTCTTCATTGATAGGATTCTGTAGATTTCGGAATAAGCATCTAAGACTCTTTGGCAGTCTCGTGCAGATATCAGCATAG
>MNCI01005468.1:112189-130280 GCA_015680685.1 Gnetum montanum | reverse complement strand
GCGATATCGCGTACGCGATATCGCAGGGGATGCGATATCGCGTCATACGCGATATCGTGGCCGACGCAGACCGCGTCTCATCANTAGTCTAAGTTAAAATATTGTAATGAATAAGAGTCAGTTTCAATCTTTATTATCAGTCATGATTAGATCCAAGTATAACCACACAAATAGAAACTTTGGATAACTAGCTCTAATGCATGTTGTACATACTCACTAACCACAACAAAAATCACAAAATAAAACTACAAAAATTTGGCTACCTACTAACAAAAATAAATCCAAATGCATCACATTTTATGCATATATATAGACAAAAGAACAAAATGAACCAACACATTATGGCTGTGTTAATGCACCTACATTAATGTAGCACTGTGAATAAGATTTTTTGGTGTTCATCATACTCCCATAATTATATCAAAACTTATCCTCAAAATATATTAAATAAACATAACTTGTTGATAAAATTCTCAAAATGACACTGACTAATCAATTAATATGAAATTATCAAATTGTGAGTGCCAAATAACAAGACATTTCAAGTGTTATCCATGGTTACAAAATTATAATTTGTTAAAATATACTCTCTTAAGTCAAGATAAAATCATTAGTTTCTTAACTTAAGCCATTAATAGTTACAAAAGATTATGATGGTTCATCAAGAGACATAATCATTCACAAAGTATAAAGGAATCCAAGTTGTCACTTTGTAAGGATCAATAAGAGACATAGGATAATCATTTAAACCAATAAGAAGTAAATCAACATTTGAAAAACAACAACAAAAAAGCATTTATAAGATAAAATGTTACGAAATTGGTATTTCATAAAAGTACGAATTAAGAAAGATCTAAGTCATGAATACAAGGAGGAGAAGATGAAAGAAGATCTCTACCCTACCAAATGGTACCTAAGGAAAATGTAAATAAGAGAAGCTAAAGTCTCAAACATTCCTAGCATCAAAAGGTAGACTAATGCATCACAAACCTCAAAAATTCAACACAATAAAGCAAATCAAGGTATCATGAAAGAAGTGCCTACTAAAGCTATGTAAGGAAGAAGGATAGGCTATGTTGAGATAATAGTAAATTAGTGTTTTCATAAGAACAACAAGTGGATCATTGAATGAGTCCAAAGTGGCCCAACCCACATAAGACTAAAGATAGTAATTTACAAAGAACATCGTAACTATGCCATGGATCCACAATGCAAAAGAAGATTCTATAATAGCACACAAAGAGATGCACTACAAGATGAAGAGCAATGCCATTGAATATAAGAAATTATTAATAACTTAGTATAGCCTACTTTGAAGTAACAACAAGTTCAAAGATGATGTTAGGTTTTACTAGAACTAGAAATCGTACTCATTGTAAACCACCTAAGATAGCTTATGATAACTACTAACCTACAAAGAAGATCAACATAACTCTGTTCATCATAATAGGATTTATAAGTAACTAAGTAAGACTTATGATACTCATAATTGTATAAAAATTATAAAATACAATTATCTTAAAGCTCAAAGGTATGATCTTACTTCATACTCATTAAGATCTTGGTATATTAGAGTTGCCAAGTAAAGAGGTATAAAATCAAATTCCAACCATGTCAAGGAAGAAACAGAGAACTTGAATGGAGATATTGCAAGATGACTTTAGGTATTTATGAAGAACCTTTGCATTCATCTAAGAAGACTATGAAGACATGTACAATGAAATACCTTTGAGATATCATTACAAATGGAACCTGAAAGGTTAAAACTAAAGGTAGGTAATGTTTCAAGAATACAACCATAAGAAAATTATGGTGGTAACTACAATTCAATACAAAGATCAAGATAATTATAAGATATAAGAAGTATTCATTAAGAAAAAATAATAGGGATCAATAAAGTACTAATATAATGTGTAAGAACTAAAGTTTATGACCTATAGCCAAGGACATTAATCTTCACTATTTTTCTACTTGATGAGGTGTGCATCAAAAAATGAGTTGTAGCCATTCAAAGTTGTAAGAAGAATAATCAATCAACAAACACAACAAAAACACGAAGGAATAATCCATCAGTCAACAACCTTCTTTCCAAAAATAAAACCTCATTAATGTAAAGAGGTAGGGTAGAGATGGTTAAACCTTGATTAATTATTGAAATGAGAACATGATATGATAAAGTACTCCAAGATTCTAAGATTTATCAAACTAGAAATGATGTCAATCACAATCCCATTTCATGCAAAATTTTAGCATGATTTTGACAAAGAATTTTCAACCAAGACCCACTGTAGATTAGTTTATCTTCAACCAAGTAAACAAAGTGTATGAGAAGCTTATGAAGAACAAGAAAGAATCAAAGGAGAAATTAAATAGAGATATTAATTATGAAGGACCTCTATGGAGAACCTAAGAAGACTAAGAAGTCTTGTACAATGAAATGTCTTCTAAAGTATTACTACAAATCCAATATGAAAGGGTAAAACTAAAGGGAGGAAATGCTGTAAGAATAAAACCATAAGAAAATTATGGTGGTAACTAAAATTTAATACAAATATCAAGATAATTATAAGATATAAAAAGAAGGATTAGTTAAGGGAAAAAATAGGAATGAATAAAGTACCAATACAATATGTAAGAACTGAAGCTTACAATTTGCAGCCAAGAACATCAATTTACACCATTTTCCTACTTGATGACGCACACATCAAGAAAGTAGTTATAACCATTCAAAGATGTAAGAAGAATAATCAATCAATAAACACAACAAAAACACCAAGAAAATATCTATCAATCAACAATGTTCTTTTCAAAAATTGAAAGTTGGCATCACATGCCAAGTGGTGAATGAAAAGTAGTAGGATAAACATGGTTAAATCCTTTTTAATTATTGAAATGATAATAGGATATGAAAAAGTACCCTAAGATTCTAAGGTGTATGACACTAGAAATGATGTCAATCTGGTTTAAAATAAGAAGAGCATAGCTCCCACTATTTAATAGTACAACTCAAGTCTTTCTCCCACAAAAATTGTATATTAGAGAAGGAAAACCAAGCATAAGAAAGTATGAAGAATTGTTCCACATACCATAAGAAAGAGAGATAAGTGCAGGATGTCTAGGAAACTCCTAGCTACCATAATAGGAATGTGATATGATGTGATTATGTAAAATGAGATCCCCACTAGGAATGCATGTAAAGAGTTTCATGTCCTTGCCTAGGAAACATACATGAAAGCATTACCCATAACTCATTTCACACATTTTGGTAGAATGTATTTTGAGGCAATTTGAAGTAATTAAGAAGTCATTATAATAATTCATCCTAAGTCTTTCAACTTCATGATATTATTCCAAGTAGTAAAGTAATCATGATTAAACATTATGAAGTGAAGGAATGGAGGATACTTTAAAAGTATCATGAGTGAAGGAAAGAACTAAAAATTGTAACTAGTGTAGCAAAGTGAGTGAGAAAGGATATTCATATCTAAAAAAGCATTATGGGAAGATTATCATCATGTTTCCAAATTCATGAGTGAAGGGAAGAAAGAACTTGTTAGGTATAAAATTTACCAAAGTAAAAAAGTATTTAAACCACTTTCAAATTTATAAATGTGAAAGCATAAGCTAAAGAAACTAATGCTTGAAGAGAAGTGTTAGAATATACTCTCTTAAATCAATATGCAATCATTTGTTTTTAAATTTAAGCTATCAATAGCTACGAAAGGTTATGATGATTTATTAAGAGACATAATCATTCAAAAAGTATAAAGAAACTCAAGTTCTAAGTTTAAAAGGATGAATAAGTGACATAGGATAATCCTATAAATCAATAAGAATTGAAGTAGCATTAGAACAACAATCGAAGAAAAACATTCATAAGCCAAAATGTTACAAAAGCGGTAATTTGTAAAGTACAAATAAAGAAAGCTCCATGTCATGAGTATGAGAAGGAGTAGAAGATGAAAGAAGGCTCTACTCTATCGAATGGTACTTGAGAAAGACATAAGTAAAAGAAGCTGAAGTCCTAGATATGCCCAACACTAAAAGCTAGACTGATGCATCATGGACCTAAGAAACTTAGCACAGTGAGTTAAATCAAGGTGTTGTGAAAGAAGTAGCTACAAAAGCCATGTAAGAAAGAAGGATAGGCTATGTTAAAGTAGTAGTCCATCAGTTTACATAAGGACAATTGACCCAAATTAGCGGTTAATTGTTGAATGAGTCCAAAGTAGTCTAACCCACATAAGACTAAGGATAGTAATTTACCTTGAGCATTGTAAGTGTGCCATAAGTCCATGATGGAAAAGAAGATAACAACACAAAAAAGATGCATTGCTGGATGAAGAGTAATACCATTGAAACACAAGAATTTCTTACAAACTTAGTATAACCTAATTTCAAGTAATAGAAAGTCTAAAGATGATGTTATGATTTATCAATACTAAAAACAATACTTGTTATACAGTACCTAAGATAACTTATGATAAGTACTAATCTACAAAATAGATCAACATGATCCCACTCATCATAAGAAGATTAATAAGCACTTGATTAAAGCTTAAGACACTCTTAACTATAGAAAGATTATGAAACACAATTATTTTAAAATTCAGTGTTATGCTCTTACTTCCTACTTATTAACATTCTAGCATATTGAATTTGTAAAGTGAAGAGGCGTAAACCAAACTCCAATAGACTTAACAATCTTATAACTAATAGAAAATAAAGATTTTACAAAAATTTCAAAAAATTGACCCATGAAATTACAGTCCTAATGACATTGGCTCTTTCCCTTTTTGACGAGAAGCTTTTGTTCATCAATTCTAGGATCGCTTGATTTCTAAGTGTATTCACAATCTTTGCAGGTACTAATGAAATCGGTGTAGTGGATAGGATGAGGAGGAATGAAAGCTTTGTGGTTATTGAGAAATACTAATGATATTATGAAATCTTGTGAGATCATGTGAAATGTACTATGCAACAACTGAGAAATTGAGAAATTGAGCCATGAAAATCAAATCATTAGAAAATTCATTGTGAAAATAATGAAAACTACTAACTTCTTCCATTATTTCATAAATAACATTAAATCAAAATTTTTGTACACTAAGGCAACTCTTCTAAGTGCTTCTTTAAGGAAAGAAAAAGCAAAATCAATTGGGAGTTAAAGTCAACATGATTAAATTAAACTCATCATAACTTATCACTAACTACTATAAAAAAAGAATTTATTTTTAAAAGAAAACTTTACATGACAAAACAAACTTTTAATAATTAAAAAAGTTACTAACCTAAACAAAATTTTTTAAAATAAAATTATTCAAAGTAGGAGAAAATAATTTCTACACTACACAATACTTAATATTCCCTCCTTTAGTATTGAAATTAGTTTGAAAATAGCTAAATAAAAAACTTGAAGAGCTTTCTTCTCATCATCTACTTTGCACATACCAACCATGTTTAGAAGATAGACAATTTGATAAGCTTGAAATGGTTTAGTTAGTAAATCAACTAATTGATCACTTCTTTGAACATGTGTAGGATTAATTGTACCCTTCTTCACTTCATGCTTAACAAAGTAATACTTAATGTTAATCTGCTTGCTCTTCTTATGAATCATGTGCTTCTTGGATAACTGAATTGCTACTGTATTAATCACCAACATGGAAATTGGAAGGTCAACTTTAAAATCCAACTAAGAAAATAACTTTTTAACCACAAAACATGTTGAAGACATTTATCCATAGCAATAAATTCTTCCTCACATGATGAGAGGCTCAGACTAGTTTGTTTCTTTATTTTTCAATAAATAGGATTAGGACCATGAAAACTAAAGTAGCTTGAAGTTAACTTATGATCATGTACATCTCCTCCCCAATCAACATCAGAAAAAACATAAAACGTTTTGTCTCTATTAATGAACATGATGCCAAAATCAATTGCTCCTTTAACATACCTCAAAATATGCTTCAAGAAGTTAAGATGTGACTGCCTTGGCTCTTCCATAAACCTTGATAAAAATGAAGTTTCATATTTCAAATCAAGCCTACTATGACATAAAAATTTTAGTGAATCAATTATACCTCTGTAAAAGGAAGGATCAACCAATGGAGTATCATCTTTCCTTAAAAGATTTATATTTTGGAGAAGTGGAGTTGTAGCAATCTTGCCTTCCTCTAACTTACACTTTTCAATGCTGGCCTATGCATACTTTGATTGATGCATTTTCAAATAATCTTCTTCATGATCAATTTGGATTCCTAAAAAATATTTGAGAACTCTCATGTCCTTCATCTCAAACTCACCTTTCATATCATGCTTGAATTGCTCATTTAATTTTTTAGATATAGCCCTAAAAACTAGGTCATCAACATAGAGTGAAATAATGATGAAATTGGAACCTTCATGTTTAAAGTACAAAGTAGGCTCAAACATATAACTTCTATAACCATTCTTGAGAAAAAATTCATTAATTTTATGAAACCAAGCTCTTGGAGCTTGCTTCAGGCCATACAAAGCTTTATTCAACTTGCACATCTTGTTTTCTTATCCTTGAACCTCAAAACCTTTAGGCTAATAAATATAAACCTCCACTACTAATTTTTTATTAGGAAATGCAGTATTAACATCCATTTGATAAAGTTTTATACCTTTATGAGTAGCAAGGGAGACCATAAGATTAATAGTCTCAAAGCTAGCAACAAGAGCAAAAATATCATCATAATCAACATGCTTCTTTTGAAGACAACCTCTTGCTACAAGTCTAGCCTTATATGCAATAATTTTACCAACTTCATTGTATTTCATTTTGAAGATCCATTTGGTGTCAATAACTATTTTTCCTTTTGGCCTGTCCACCAATGTCCAATTTTCATCTCTCAATAGAGCTCAATTCCTTCTTGATGGCTTTAATGTAAACTTGAGATTTGAGAGCCTTCTTGACATTTGAGGGCTTATGTGCAAGAGCAACAAATGCAACATGAGAAATGCCTAGACTTCTTTTCATTCTTCTGTTAAATTCTCTATCCAACGTTTAAGGTGTGTGGTCCTTTTTCACTCAAAGTATTGAGCTATACTCTTACTTATTGCCTTGATCAAGCTTGTGAAACTCATCAAAACCTACCTTTAATTCATCAAATACAACATTTCTAGAGGAATACCACTTCTTATCAATGGGATCAAATCATTGCCAAAAAAACAAACACCTTTTGCCTCTATCATCCAACTTATCTATCAATTAATTTCAAATCTTAACATAACAAATATAACCAAACACTTTTAAATGAGATAAATTTGGAGGCTTACCATAAAGTAATCAGTAAGGAGTCTTCTCTCCATTTAATGAAGTAATCAATCTATTAAGCAAATAGGTTATTGTGTTGATTGCCTTTTGCCAATACTCATTTAAAAATGAAGCATGTTTCAACAAACATCTTGCCATCTCCTATAAGATACCATTCTTCCTTTCTGCTATGTCATTCCTTTGGGGCAAATATCCAAATGTGGTTTTTTTTATCTATTCCACATTCAGCATAATATTCATCGAATTCATGTGAAACAAATTCACCACCATGGTCTAACCTGATTACCTTAATCCTCAAACCAAACCTATTCTCAACAAGCTTCTGAAAATTATTGAATGTAGGAAATAGTTCATCCTTAAAATGCAAAACATATGACCAAGCATACCTGGAAAAATCATCAATAATTACCATAAAATATCTTCCTTCATTTATTGTAGCTATGGGCATATGTCCACCACATCCATATGAAAAAGTTCTAGTGGATGTACCCTCTTCTCCATATAAGCTACATGAGGAAAGGCCTCTTGCTTGCCTTTAAGATATGTGTCACAAACTTCATTGGGAAAACGTAAGAACTTTAAACCAAAAGTATCCTTGAATTTAACCAACTTTTCAATGTTTTTATAGGAGGCATGCCTAAGCCTCCAATGCCATAATCTTACCTCTTCAATCTTAGTTGTCAATGAAAACTTCTTATCAACATGATTCTATACAAAAGTGGCTCCAAGATAATATATTTGATTTTTGAGTCTTAGAATCTTGGCTATGACCCTCCTTGAGTCTAAAATTGTACAAATGTCATCTTCGAAAATAACCTTATTTCCCCTTTTCATCATTTGACCAACTAAAAGTAAAGAATTAGACAATTTGGACACATAGAAAACATCATGGACCTGCACTTGACTTCCATCTTTGAGAGTAATAAGGACTTTTTCAATTCCTTCAATGTGGATCTGCTCACCATCACCTACTTTGATTGTGGCCAAGTTGCCATTAAGCTTATACTCAATAAAAGCTTCTTTGTGAGGACTCATGTGGTTTGAACAACTACTATTAAGGATTCATGTACTTAAAGTGATATTATGAGACCATGTGAATGTTGCAAAATTTGAGTTATCTTGATAATCTATAACTTGTTTGCCTCTATCTTGTGATGTAGGATTTTCTCCTTCTTGAGTATCTTGAATTGCGAAATTTTGAATACTAGTCTTCTTCCAACATCTTTCTTTATAATGGCCTCTCTTGCCATAAAAGGTGCATCATGGAACTAATGAAGATGATGCATCTTGACCTCCTTTTGGTTGGAAATTTGTCCTACCATCTCTAGGACCTCCTCTTCCTTTGGAAAAATTCTAAAAACCTTTATCCCTTGGTTGAAATCCTAGTTTGAAATTTTGAGACCTTATGTCATTTGATTTCCTTTCTTCTCTTGAATAGTTAAATTTGCCTCATCCTCTTCTTCCTCTAGTGAATCTTCCACCTCTTGAAGGGCTTGGAGCTACAACATAAGCATTCTCATTTGGATTTGAAGTCTTCAATTTTTCTAAAGCCTTCAAACTTGTAATCAATTCATCAATTGTATAGATGGTGAGGTCTTTTGTTTGAACAATAATTTTAATGGAGCTGGAGATTATGTAATCATTGTAGAGAACTTGCATAACCTTATTTACCTTCTGTTGCATTGTCAGGTTGCAGTTGTACTCATCCAAATTTCTCAAAATAATATGAAGCCTATCAAAGAAATGAGAGAGAGACTCTCCTCTTGTAATTCTTAAATTATCAAACTCCGTCCTATATTTCATTACCTTCAACTTCCTGGTTCCCTCATTACCTTTGTACAGGGTGTCCCAACAAGCCTTGGATTTGTCTTTAGTAATGATTCTAGCTCCAATTGCCTCTGAAACACTAGTAACAATAATCATCTTCATAAATGAATAAGTCTTCCTATCTCTTCTGAGCTTGTTCCTTTTCTCTCTTGTCAGATCTAGAAGCATAACAAAACTAAGCTTAACATACTCCCATACTTCATTAACTTGGAGGAGAGATTTTATTAGATATGACTAATAAGCAAAATCTTGAGAGCCATAAAAAATAATAGAATACTTCAGAATGTCCTTCATTTGTTTGGTATCCATGAGAATAGATTAAAAGCCCCAATACCAATTGTTGGAATGAGTGTAGTGGATAGGATGAGGAGTAATGAAAGATTTGTATTTAAAATTAAGATATATTTTTGATATTGTAAAATCTTGTGAGGTTGTGTGAAATGTACTATGAAATAACTAAGAAATTGAGAAATTTGACTATGAAAATCAAATCATTGGAAAAAAAACTTGAAAAATATGAGAACTCCTTTCTTTCATTATTTCATAAATAACATTACATAAGGCTTTTTGCACACTAAGGTAGCTCTTCTAACTACTTCTATAAGAAAAGGAAAAATAAAACTTGAAGTTAAACTCAACATAATTGAGTTAAACTCATTATAACTGAACACTAACTACTAGAAAAAAAGAATTTATTTTTTTTAAAAAAAAACTTACATAATAAAACAAACTTTTAATAATTAAAAAAGTTACTAAATCAAACAAATTTTTTTAAAAAATATTTTTTCAAGGTAGAAGAAAACAAATTTCTATACTACACAATACTCAACAAGTACAAGGACTTCTCACAAGCATGATAGTGTAAAGAGAAACTTATTAGCTTTGACAAACCAAGTAGCAAACAATAGTCCTTTATTCTTCAAGGCTTCAAGTTTCTACTTGAATTACATTTAGTCAAGTTTGTAGTTATATCACTTTGCCCAGTGAACTAACTCTTCGAGACTTCCTTTTTGGCTCACTCATTTTGCACAATCTACTTCATTTGCTCCTATTTTTTCTTCTCATCTTCATACATTAGCTAGATGTGAGCGAGCCTCTACTCCAATTCTATGCATAGTCTTTCTGCTGTGATGTAAGCAAGATTGGCATAGAATAAACTAGCATACTTGATATACTGTTTGAGATTTTCAATAATGAAATCTCATTATTTAGTCTCATCATATTTGGCTTCGTCTATTACTTGATAAATGGATTGCCATGTTCTGTCTATGCTGAATGCAATTTGTGACATTAGAATGAAGATGATTTCTTAAGTTCTTCAACTTCTTTTCATTAATTTTCTTCTATTCCCCAACAAAATCCTTGTAATGATTTTTTAGTAATTCCATCCTCTAGGCCTTATGTTGCCAAGCAACGATCTCCACTACAAATTACTATTGAATCCTACATACCTCAAGTATTGAAAGATTTTTATTTTCAAAGGCTATTTTTGCCATCTCTACATTGGTGCATGCTTGCTTTTGTTTGATCAATTAGAGGTGCTCTTCAAAAGCAGCTCTTTCCTTCTTGGCTTTCGCCAACTATCTAACTTCACCCATTAGATCTCAAACTTGATATTCAAGTTCAATGATCTTCTTCTTCAATCTGTAGGCTAATGCCTCCACTTTTAACTACTCCATGATTACTATCTAAATAATGGTCTACTCTTGTTGGATCTCTTCCATTAGTTAAACACCTTCTATTTTATAGAATTCCATGGCATCTTCTAGCATATTGTGTCAATTAGGCCTCTCAAGCTAAGTTTGGAGTTTTATTTCTTGCTTTGCCTATATAAGCTTCAACTGATACATTCGACTCAAGGTTTCTATGATTCCAATAGACATTTAGTTGTTTGATACCCTTGATATCCACTTTATTCTCCACATTTGAAAAGTGTTTGGACAACAATGTAAGCTACAAATATGTTTCTCTCAAGTAGGGAAAAGTGTAAAGAGCATGCCTTATCAATGGTCCAAATGGTTGCTCCCCCTTCTAGAATGAGGGCTAGGAGTATGGAAATCCAAACGAGTTCCATGCTAATTTAACTATCATTCTTTCTTTTTAGAATTACATAACCTTGATCCTTTGTGTTTGTAACAAGTATGTTGACAACTAGAGCTAAGACTTAGGTGTGGGCACCTTTCTATTCTTTAGAGTTTAGTTCTAGGCATCTAAGGGTTTGTCCTAGTTGAAGCATATTGTTGGAGAGCCTCATGATGTATTTGTTGGTTACTTGTGATTATGTGTGGATGCCCTATCTTTGGTTGACCATTCATGTGTGTACTAAGGGTGTGTTCCTATCTATATCAAGGATTGTTATGGCTTATGTATACACTAGTGCTCTTTGTCATCTTCATCTATGTGAGTGTCTCAATGGCTTCATCACTTATATTATTATTTGTAGCATCCTTATGACATTCCTAACCATTGGACTAGCTTGTAATGCGTTATGTACTTTGGATGTATTTGTAGGTTCTTGTACTTAGTGAAACATAGACCATCTTTAATCTACTTTGGAGTACTTCATGATTTTTGAGCTGAAGGTGGTGCCAAGCAATGCTATCGAAGATAGTGTCATTACATGTATTTTATTTATAAACAAACAAAGCATAGCTCACTTGATTAGAGGATGTAGCTTAAGATTTGCAAATTAAAGGTTTAATCCCAAAGAGTATGTTCATTTAACACCATTAAGTTCTACAAAAGGATTATATTGACCATCAATCTTAGGGATACATATGCTCACATAGTTTTCAATTATGATTTGATTTCATGGGATATATTGAGACATGTACCAATGATGAGGTGTTAACCTAATGATAAAGACTTTGGAAGCTCCAAGTTATTGCTTTGATTCTAGTAGATCATGTTGAATTATAAGATAATGTTGCATTATAAACTCTAATTTGACTATGTCTTGGGAGTAAATATTGTTACAGTGTATCAACTTTGAGGCATGGTAAAAATACACAATGAAGCATTGGCATCATATAAACAAGCGAGTGTAGAAAATAATCATTAAATCCTTTATAGATGAAATAAAGATACAATTGTATTGGCTATAGGTCTTAAGAATATATATAGTTAAATAATTGAGTTGCAATTTGATCCCATGGGTTTAGGACATGGTAAAAATACATAAAGGCATTGGCATCATGTAGACAAACATGCATAGAAAATAATTATTAAATCTTTTACAGATAGAATAAAGACATCATAATAATATAGAAACACATCAATTTCTCAAATTAAACTAGAGATTCATTATTAATTTATAATTGGCTTGTTGGTTAGCTTGCACCGTAGAAGTACCTTATGCCAAGTTGAGAATTGCTTGGGAACATGATTTTGTCAATTCAGATTGAATTTAAGAAAGCATTCTGTTTCTTTGATAAATTTTCTTTTCCAGCATGAAATGCCATGTTAGCAACTAAAAGACAAAAAGCAATATTGAGCTTATGATTATTATTAAATTACATTTAAAAAATTACAAAGAATAGGCCATACAACAAAACATATGAGCGTAACATATATTTACATGCATCAATCCCTTTTTGTGTATTCAATAAGCACATGAGGAGACCTGTAAATATCAACTAGAGTTAAAAACAGTAACTCTTCTAGCACAAGTTCACCTTCTGCTCTTGCAGCATAAGTATCTTCACAAATTGCTATAAGCCTGAAACATGGTGCGCGTGGTATATTAGAATCATCATAAATAAATCAAACAAAAGACGAAAGACATTTAAACACAAAAAATTCCTTCGAAGTCAAAACCCTAGATTACGTTTGAAATAGAAATAATCAGATTAAATAGCTTAGTGGTTCTTTGTTTCACTAAGCTAAATTCTTTTACACCACATGCTATAACCGTTAATCATGTAAATGCCATTACATGTGCTCAAACTACAAAAAATAAGTTTTCATTTTTAAAAATTCTCGAGTAAAATTTCATGTACACAAAATCTGATGTTCAGAATGTAATTTTACTTTGTTTCAACCCCTCTTGAAGTTCAGCAGGACTACCATTGAATCTTTTAACACTATTGAACAAATAAAAAAACCTTGTAAAAATACACATGGAAGTTCTTCAAATTTTAGTATTCCAATTTTTAAACGCCCATCAAGTATAGAGTTTTTGCCACAATAATAGTGGAAGATGACTTGCTAAACAATTTTCAGAAGCAATGATTGTTAATGGCGTCAGCCGACCTCCTTTTTGGGAAAAGGCTAGGATGATGATGATAAATAATTGTTAATGGTGTCAGCAAAGTTTAAAATGTACTTAATAAGAAAACTGTAGTATCAACATGCTAGGAATAAAATAACTTGATAATAAAACGTTGACAGAAAACTAAAGGAATTAAAATTATATTTTTGAAAATCTCATATTGTTACAGGAAGAAAACTATCAGTTTATGATATCTACTCATGTTTTCAAGAAATAATTACAAACCAATAGATATAGAGTTGAAATGATAACCTACAAAGAGTACGCAATAAATATGGAGTTTGCAATTTCCATATGAAAATGTGTGCACTGGTGGAGTTTTCTGAACTGCAGGAGGTTAGGGCTTATAATCAGCAAAGCCATAAGCAAAGAACTCATACATGAACTGAGCAGGAACATCGATGACAAGAGTGAATGGAACAAAAGTAATAAAAGGCAGCAAAAATATGGTATTTTTTATCATTTCAATAAAAATCAGAAGCAACACACTCTATAATGCATCAGGAGAAACATATAGTTAAGGCTGACAACTCTGATAATTGGTTATGCCTTACTGTTATACTGGTTGCTATACAGGGGGCATCAAGGGGAAGACAAAGAATCCCTATAAGTAAATTGTACAATGCTCTATAATGCTTTGTGAATGATCGTTGAAAATGTTAAGAACCAGGTTGAGAAAAAGCATTTTTAAAATTCTTAGCATATGTTTAATGACCCAGAGTTTCGGGTTCCGAGTAGAGGTTTTGGGTTTAAGTCCCAGTCTCACACCCTAACTACAGGTCACTTCATCATGCCTTAAGTGATTTTGTCAGATCATGGGTCAGTAAAGGCTGCATTGCCTAGACTAGAGTCAGTCCACAACTGACAGGGTTGGTACAATACTGTCTTGTGTCTGTTGGCTCCTACAGTTTCTGTAACCTTTTATTTATCTTGAAGTTGTAACCTGTGAATTTTTGTAATCGTGCCACTTTGGGGTGTTAAGGTATTTCATTTTAAAGTCAACGCGACATATGGCAAAACTACATTATGAATTTTCTAGGGTTCAACCGTGTATTATTCAATAATAAGAAACTTGATAACAGGATGAGAAAATAATAAGAAATAAAAATTAAAAATGCTTCAGGTAAATTTTTTCTTGATATCATCTCTCTCATAGATACCATAGCATCCACTATTAAGTAGGGTTCAGTGTAGACAAATGAAGGTTGGCAGTGAAAAAGGAAGACAATTTATCTAATCGATTATGGCTTTGAATTTGGTGAACAGATTTGAAGCAGTTAGAAATTGTCTATAGAAGTTCTACATTTCTCTGCTATTTTGTTTTAAAGACAGTTCAGTGTAGACAAATGAAGGTTAGTTGTGAAAAAGGAAATCTAACTGATTATAGTTTTGAATTTGGTGAACAGACTTGAAGCAATCAGAAAATTTTCTCAAGTAATTCTACATTTCTCTGCTATTTTGTTCTAGAGGCACAACCATGTATAATAATGTTAGCAATATAAAATAAGTCTATACCTGTCACAAGATGGAAAATTTTCGTACGGGATTCGCATACGCAAATCTGAGCACTGCAATCTTATAAATCGTCCCACTGCAAGTACAAAAGTAATATACAAGCTCCAAATGCTAAATTTGCTAAGAGTTTCGCCAATAAAACCCTCTGCAAAGAATATGCAAATATTGAGAAAAAAGATGAATTCTTATAAAATGATATTCAAGTTCCTTTAACCTAAAAATGGAGTGCAAAAATAACATAAGGGAGTAAATGCGTTTGGAAAACGTACGAGGTGTTTCCTCCGAGAAAACAAATGCACTTGGCCCTTTTAAGTTTCCACAACCTTCTGATGGCTTATCATCGTAGAAAGACCACCAAAATTGTGAATCCCAATTCAGAGTTAGCGAACCATTGGCTCCTATAGTATCCTGCAGTGCAGGTACAAAACTAAATAAAATGACATGTTTTAACAAGAATGCTAAAAAAGAACAGAACCAAAAATAGTGTCCTGCAGTACAGGTACAAAGCTAAATAAAATGACATGTTTTAACAAAAATCCTAAAAAAAGAACAGAACTAAAAAAAATGCTTACAGTTTGCTCAAGTTTATGTGCTTCGCCAGAACCAGTTAAGCGAATGTATCTTGGATAGATGTTAAGCATTTTTACAGCATTTTTTGTACCATTCAGAACATCTCGTAACCCATAAGAAGAAACTGGTTCAGGAGAAACATACTTCACAACTTCCTTTCCTTTAGGACGGTCCCTTGTGAATTCCCATAAAAATGAAACATCGATATCCTCACTTACAGTAGCGATGAAATTTTTAATTGCAGAGGGGGGTACCATAAAATATACATTTGCATCAGCTTGGCAGCAGATTAATTGAATGTCTTTTGAATCATATGTTTTAAGATACCCTTGAGGATCAAGTTTATAGCCATCTGCGAGCAGATCATCCCACATAAAGCATTGACAAAGACTGTTTTGATACAGTGTTAATCTACCACCTTTTGTCTGTACATCAAGCTGAGTCATCACATTTTTAACTGGATTGACAATATTGGTTGGATTGCCGCTGCTATACATCTGCAAAATCATTTAAGGTAATTAATATCATTCTCAAATTCAAGGTAATTAAAATATAATTGCCTTCTCTTATTCTTCTTCAGTCGTTATAAAAACAACACTGAGAGAGCTGGCTATCTTATTCTTCTGCCATGCTAATCTTGCGCAGTGAGAAATAAACTAGATTTGGGGCATACTTTTTTGTCATTTTACTTTTGGTCATTGCATGTTACATAAAAACAACAGTTCATGAAGGTGCAACTATCATATCAAAGGTAAATAGAGTACATATATCAAGCTGTGCTGCAGCACATGCACGTATGCACCAATGTTGCATAGGCAAGTTATCATAAGTTTTGATGTCATTTAATATTGTATTCCCAGTATATAAAAACAAACCTCTTCTATTTCATTTTACAAATACACAAGACTATGCTAATGCACGGTGCTTACTTTTAGTAAACATAAGAGACATTATCATTGAAGATATTCTTTCTTTTTTACTGAATTTTCAGTTCAAGAGAATCATCATCTGAATCTTGAAACACCTCAAAGGCCAAGAAGCAAGGCATAAATATGTATTTCATCAGTACTGGTTTTTCTACCCTTTTTTTTTTTNGACCCCCCAAAAGAGGACCACCCCTTATGGGTGAGTCGTCAGCCGTTGGCAGGCGCAGTTGGGGTGTTCCAGCTCATGGAGGATATCGAGGGTGTTCCGATGATCCTCCGTATCCACAAAATTGGCCACCTGTTGGAGGCCCTGCATAAGCGATTCCCGTCTACCCCTGCCCTCCTGCGAACACCCGACATCAGGGTGGTACCACGCAAAGGTCCGACGGATGTGCCGCCTGAGCTCCGCCCAGGAGCACTCGCAGCTAATGCCCAGAACAAAGTATGGGCATCGCCCCTCCCGCAGCCATTGCCGGGCATTATGCCTATGGGCGCGGTCAAGCTGTTTCTGCCGCTGGGCCTCCTCCGCCTGGAGCCTCTCCTGCTCCGCCCGTTCCTCCAGCTCGCGCCGTCTCTGGGCCTCCGCCTCCTGCGTTAGCTCCTCCCGAACCTGGGCCCTGATTTCATCGATGAGGTGGGCCTGGGCAGCCTCAGCAAGGAGCTCCTGTTGCCTGACCCGATCCTGCTCGCGCTCGGTGACCTGGGCCTCAATGTTGGCCCGGGCCTGCGCGAGGGCCTCGTTCCACTTGGCCTCCCACTCTTCCTGCACCTCGTCCGCCGCTCGTTGCATAGCCTGCTGAAGCTCCTCCTCCCAATTCCTCCAGCCATACGTCTCCGGCGGGGGGGAAAGCGAGTGCTCGGGGGAGCGCCGTGTCCGTGTGGTCCTCCGCCCCCGCGGAACTTGGGAACCCCAGCTAGGCCAATTACTCCCAGGCCCAAGCACCACATCAGCCAGCAGCCTAGCCGAGGGGGAGCACCCCAAGCTGCCCCCGCCAAAGCGCCAAAATCAGACCAGAGTGCCGGCCGCGCCGTTTGAGCCTGAGCATCTCTTTAAAGAAGCGGGGGAGGTTGACGGGGGTACCCAACCTGAGGCAACGCAGGAAGGCAAAGTGAAGGCCCTGCAGCTTGGAAGCGTTGCCAGACTGGACGAAGTAGCGCTCAATCAGATCAGTTCCCTTGGCCCATAAGTGCGGCAAAGAGGACCTGGGGACCTGGCGACTCTGGGTCCGGGGGACGGGCCCATCAAAAAACAGCTCCACGTCCTCTAACCCTCGGGTAGAGGGCAAGAGGATTTCCCCAGCGATCGGGGCCCCCAGACAGCTGGCAATCGAGGATTCGGTGACCCAGATTTCGCGCCCGCGAAAAAGGGTACGGTCGTTGACCCAGTTGGAGAAAAATGCATCATCTGCCAGGTCAGGGTCCCCCACCAGCCGCTGTAGCGGCTCTGACCAGCCACACTGGGTCACCAATCGCCAAAGCGCCTCGTCAACCTGAAACGTGGCGCAGTCCGGTTCAAAAGTGGGCGTCTTTCCCATGGTAACCTCGATTTTTCTCCACGCCGTGACAACCTGAGAGACAAAACGTGGTGGAGGGGGGCGCTGCTGTTGTTGAAAAACGATGTTGTTCCGTGCCTTCCACACTACCCATAAAAGTAGCGTGGCTGGGGAGTCGCCCGTGAGG